>JAOEGS010005325.1:37963-48753 GCA_025447755.1 Corythornis vintsioides
TTACCAGCTGAAGCCCAGTACACCTTTGCCACCCCTCAGCCCCAGGATTTAGGCAAATGGTACTTTGCAGAAGCTTAAAACCCCTTTTGATAAAGCTTCAGTGTGCAGGCAGTTGAAGTTCAGCAGCAGAACTAGTCATGGCTTTTCTTTTCCATTGGCTTCCTTCAGTCAAACTGCAGTCTAAGCAGCCTATCAGTTAAATATGTAAATAGTTTCTATTGTATGGTGATTTTTAATTTTAATAAACACTTAATCTGAAGCAAGTTGTAAAGTAGTAATTTGAGATAAAAGAAATGGTTGATGTTGTAGGACAAAGTGGTAGCTTCACAGGGGAGCATCTGTTTCAGAGCAGAATAATGTTTTAGAAACTCTACACTGGAGGGATATGAGGCCTTTGGAACTCCTGGAGCCAGATAATATGTAGGCTGCACCACCTCATGTCACCACAGGGAGGAAGAGGAGGCTCTGCTACAAACAGCACTACAGGGACTGGTCAGTCCTGTTTACTTACAGATTCTGCCGTGTTCTAAATCCTCCAGCACTTACAGGCACAGCATTTTCACAGTACTTCTACCTCTCACCCTCACCGAATGAAATGGCTCTAAAAAAGCAACTTCACATTTTCTGACTCTCCTGTCTTCCTTCCTCAAGTTACTAGAATAAAGGTAGGTAATATAATCAGGGCTACGAGTCTTTCAACTCAGGATCATTCTATATCAATCACTATACTATGATCATTTAGCCTCTAAATTTATCATCTTTCCTCATCTTGATTTCACCAGTTTGCTCATCTTTATAAAATGAACAATCAGAGTGTAATTTAGCAATATAAAGTTTTATTATAAATAATCTTGTCAAAGTTTAATGCATAATCTTAGTGGAAATTCAAATGATAGTAAAACAAGTTAACTTAAAAAAAATAATTTAGGTGAAAAATAACAAGGACCCAGACCTCATTTTGAAAAACATCAAGGAGCCAGACCTCATAAGATCCCATTTTGCTACCTCTTTCAGCAGTTTGCTCAGTTTGGTCCCAAGAGAGACAGAATATTAACTGAAGAACCAAACTAGTTTAACTACTTGAGTTTATTCTTAGAAGCAATCTGATTTCTAGGAGTCAATGATGAAAGCAAATATTTAATTTTAAAATATAACAAGCAGCAGATGAACATCCCACTTCACATGGATCACACATTTATCAGGCTAGAAGACCATGATTGTAGTTACTCAAGAATTAAAATCTATTTCTCAAATGACATCCCTGTATCAGCAGTAAAAGCACAAGTTTATACCTAACCTTACGTAGCTCTGAAGTTAACCCTGATTCAATTTTGAAGTTCTGTATCAAACATTTTTGTCAGTTAACATGACAGTGAAGGTGGCATCATAGAGGAAAAGCTACCACTAGTTCAAGATTCATGAAGAAGCCCAATCGTTGCACATTTTGATGAACCCAATATTATTCTTTCATTTTATGAGCCAACAGTACTTGTTTTCTTGAAGAGGGTGAAGCCTCTTCATACTTCCTCCAGCCTTTCCCAAGAGGAGAACCAGCAGTAGCTGCTACTGTGGATTTCAGGTTAGCCAACAAACCTCTCCTGGGTTTGTGCTGTTTTGGCTCCTCTAGAAGGACATTCTTTTTCTGTTCAAGTTCTTTTTGCAGGGAGGACACTGTTTCTTCAAGCTCAAGAACACGTTTAGCCCAGTTCTGCAGACTGTTCATTTCCTGATCCTGTGAGGATAAGGCTGTGTTAGGCACATGAACACTCCAAGGTCTTTTTCATGTAGTTAATTTTCTGTTTCAGATTATTTTACTATACCAGTAAATACCCTTGTTATTACCATGCCAAACAGCATAGCACCCACTTCTGAATTGTATGTAATTTAGAGAAGAGCAAAGTAGAGTGCCATCAGATCTAGTTAGAGACCAAGCCTGATTAAGAAGCTGATGCTAACATGCTTAGCCACCCTGTGTTCTAGGAACCAAATAGAGGCAGCTTTCCTGTCTGCAACTGCAATTACTGAAAGCAAAACTGGTCAAATCAAAACTCTAAGCACAGTCATAAGCCACTAACCAGAACTGAATAAATGCTGTGAGTGGGTGGAGTGCAGTCCTAACAAAGCTCTCTAGTCTCTAGTTAAAAAAAGTCTCCTTCCTCTGTCTTAGAACAGATTAATAAACAAAATTCAAGATGAATAATCTCCACTCAGACTAAAAAAAAAAAAAATGCAGAAGGGAAGTTAACATTCAGAGAACCATCACCAAGCAACTCTACACCTGCCTTGCTTCATTTGTGGATGACAAATGAGGCAGAGGTACAAAGTGTCAAAAGTTCAAAATTCTTTTAGGAATCTCATTGATGTCTGAGGTCACATTCTGTTAATTTTATTAAGTTTCTGCTTTTGAAGGATTTATTTAATGTCCAGTATTAAATAGGTTACCTGCCCAAATCTCCCACCCAGCTCAGCCACCTCCACAGGAGCATCAGTAGAGTTTTAAAGTCATAAAGTCTTGTTGCACTAACATTGGTGCACAAACACCCTGCCAGCTCTCAGCAAAACACTTCATGACTACAGTTCTGAGTAGCATTTTCTTTGCTTGACAATAATTTGTGGCATTGTTAGATTAGCAGGAGCTGTCAGCACAGTTACCTTTTGGCTGAAGCTGAAAACTGAGCCTTAAGATACAAAGTCATGAGGTGAAACACAAGGGCTATGAGCTCTTAAGCTGAGAAAATTAGGGATAGAAAACAATGCTATAATCAAAAGAACTGAAGATGCAGAAGCATTCAGCACAACTACAGATAAGAGGCATATTAAAGTTGTTTTGAAATTGTTGCCAAACCTTAAGCATGATGGTTCTCTTCAGCTGGCTGTTCTCTTCTGCCATTTTTCTGTAGCCTTCATTAGCTTCTAGCAGGGTTTCATTTAATTTCTGCATTTTAAACTTCAGAGATTTTATAAGCTGGAAATAAACCACACACACTTAAGTCCAACACAGCCTGTTTTATGTTCATTTTGTTTATGAGCATGGTGTTGTTTATGTAACTCATACAGACACCATAAACACTTCTGATTAACAGTGAACACTGCAAAATCAAAGCAATGAAGATAAAATCTGCTCCTCTCAACCTCTTATGTGCCAACCCATCATTTCTGGTGATAAAATACAGCTGGAGCACTCAAAAGCTGTTGTGCTGAAGCTAATAGATTAAGACAGACCTGTCAATCAAAGAACAGCAGCCCACAGCTACCTCTGGAATAGGGGAAGCTACAGTCTGCTCCTTTTCAGTAAGGGTAGTTAGAAGCACACTCATCTCATTAACACTATTCACATAATGAATTGGAGCAGTTACAACAGAAGACCTCACCTTTTCCTGAGGGAAAAGAAACTCTGAACCAGCAAAATTGATGTTACATCATTAATTTACTTCTACAAGGTTGAAGGGGGGAAAAGAAAAAAACCTAGTCTGCCCAAAAAAAACTAAAGTCACCCTTTGCCCATGTTTAGTGGCTGAATGGGAAGAAAATTAAATAGTTAATTACTCATCAGACATGACCAGATAGAAGAGGCAAAGCAGCAGAAGGGCACTGATGGAACTAACTGCTTTAAAACTCTCTCTCTTCAGTTATTGCCAGGCAGCAATTCCATCATTCTGAAAAACACTTCCTAGCCACAGAAGCCAATCAACACTGTATCCCTGCATCAGGCATAAAAGCCAAACATCCATCCAAATTTGAAACTGACAGGGGAAATGGAAAATGATGTAGAGCTCTCAAGAACAGGAGTGAAAAAACAAATGCCAGGGACACATCACGAGACATTAAACTTGGTATGGAACAAGTTATTTTTGGAGCATACTTTGTCAAAAGAAAGGTATTTAAGTTCACTTTCCATTTACATGGTTTATTAGAACCAGCTGGAACTATTTCTCCAACCCCTGCTCCTATTTGTCATTAGTGAAAGGAGCAAGGCTTGTCTCTTCTCTTCAAACACAGCAAGCCAACCACAGAGCCTTACAAAGTTCATCCAAGCTATAGGCTAAAAATGCATACCTGCAAAGAATTCATACTTGGTTTCCATAACACAGCCTGAAGCTCATCCTCTCCACCTCAATATTGAGAGCATGAGATTTTGTTTGAAGAAGAGACTTTACCCTTCAGTTTAAGGGGACAGTGAGGTCAGTACTCAGAGGAAGGGCTGGTTTAAGGCACTCTTTTGGCTCTAGAACTAAGCCATTGCCAGACTCTGAAGCTATGACTTGTTGCAGCAGTAGATGCCTTTGCAAACTATAGCAAAGGCAGGAGCAGAGCCAACCTCTAACAAAAGTCACCCCCAACTGGGCAAGGGCTTTTTTGTCAACCTGACACCCATTTTCAGGAATCTTCATGCTTCTGTTTACAGAGCAGATTAAGTACTGAACCATGCCAGAGTTTAGGACCATTACCCCCAGGGATTTATCAAATATTTAGCAAGAGCTACCTCATCTTTCTCTTTGCATTCCTGCTGCAACCCTTCATTGGCTCTCTTCATTGTCTTGTTCATAAGATCTATAGGCAAAAAGAAAAGGTTGCTTGTTTATAGTTTATACACAATAACAAAATTCAACAGAACTTTGAATATCCAGATTAGATTCCTACCTAGTTCCACTGTATTTTCAGTACTCAGTGTATCTGAATTCAGACTTCCCAGAGCCAACAGCCTCCCTGACTGTTCATCAAGTTGCCTTTCCAATTGCAGTATTTTACTCTCTCTTGCCTGAAAAAAAAAAAAAGGTAGAATTTATCTAAATTTCTGCTTCATCTGATGCACTACTGCATGGTCTTCAACTATACTACACATGTATATGCAGCTCTAAAATCACTTCCAGATGGAAATTGTGATGGTTATGGATGAGAAGTCCCAGCAAGGACTAACACTCAGATCACAAGACCTTCTAGGAAGAAGTTACTTTACACAGGAGTCAACTCTTCCAAATCTGAAGACTTCCCAACTATATTAAAAGTAACCATATGACAAAAAGGAACCTTCAGTTCATCTCTCTTAAACACTGTTCCCAGCTAGTTTGCTAAATAAGGGAAGACTTATTTCTTGACACTGTTTTAATATCAAATTTAAAAAAAAAAGGCAGAAATATTTATATAACACAATCTACAACAGAGAGCCACTTCCCTCATGTCTTGAAAGGAACCTGCCTACCAGGAGTGAGACACCTTAGTGGTTCTAAGTAGAAGTACATCCAGGAGATTAAGTTCTCTCCTGCATAAAGTTTGATTTCCCATCAGTTTCTTATCCCACAGTTCTCCCTCTAGACCTTCAGAGCAGAAATCCTTTATAATTAAAATAGTTGTACTAAATCCCCCAGTGCCCAGACTAGCTTTTTACTCTAAAATCCCAAGGATGTCCACAAAGCCAGGCTGCTGTATACACTGTCCCTCAAGGTGTTCCAATCTAAGCTAAAGAGGACTAGGATTTAATCATATAGCTAGGAAATTTAGGTATACACTACAGGTAGTGAGAGAGAGAAGACATCTCTCTTCATGGTTAGCACTGGACACTAGAGCTGCCAGGCTCAACTGCTAATTAACTGTTCAGTGTTCCATTTAGGATTCCCAAATGATTCTGTTAAGGAAAACTTACAGTGAAGAAGCTAGCACAGATTTTTTTAGTGGCAGTCAAGTCATACCTCAACTTTCTCTTGTTCAGCCAGAAATTCTTCAATGGGGACATAGCTGTGCTCCACTTGCTCCATGGCACACATGTAGGCATGTTTCTTGATGGCCTCTTTATACATTTCAAACTTGCTCTCCAGTTTTTCTTCATAACTGTCTTTCAGATCTTCCAGACGGTTGCTGAGGAGAACACATTCATTTTATTGATTATATCAGCATTCCAGATATTCCAGTTTGGCTACATGTATTCAACTGGCAACATCAAGCATAAACTTGAGACCAAGCAGTACTCTTGTTCCTTTTAAAAGTGCTATAGAACACAAATTTAACTTCTCAAATAAAAGTTTTATTAAAAAAAAAAAAAAATCCACCAACATCTAGCAATAGTAGTAGAGCTGATAATTGAATTACCATGAATTATAACCCAGTTAGAGTTGATAATTGAATTATAATTCCAGGTGGTTTCACACTGGTTTGGTTTTTTTTTTTTCCTCTGGACAATTTGAAAAATATATATATATCCCTAAATTAGCTACAGCAGTGCACACAGCCACAGTAATTTATAATATAGCAAGATAATGATGGTTCATAAGTCATCCAGAAGAGCTCAGAGAACACAATCCATACTGCTTTATGCACATGCACACATTAGTGTGACCAAGTGTAAGCTTTGGAACAACCACAAACCTCAGATGGGCACCTGTAGCAATCTTCCTTCTAAATGCCAACAAGAAGTCAGGCTGATCTCCAATAATTGCAAATTAAACAGAGAGAAGTTCAGCAGCATTGCTTTCTCACTGTGCATGGCAAGGCTGGGCTGTACACGTTTACTTCTGAAACCATCCAGCCTTAACATTTCCAAATCATGTGAGAATGCATGTCTTGCATATATATATGAATCTAAAAGTATGCACTTAGAGCAGTGGAATCCTTTCAGGACTGCACTGTGACTTGCCTCCAGGCTTCCTCTGTTTCCAGTAGCTGTCGGAACATTTCTTCTGCCATCTCTCTACGTATCTTCACCTCCAGAAGGAGTTTGCTTTGCCTTTCTGCAACTAGCTTCTCCTTTAGGCTCTCTGTAGTTTTCAAGAGATCCTAAATTTAACATAGATCAGAAAACAAGACAGAAACATATATTGACATACATGTCAAATGAAACGTACAGCCAGCCACAGAAACCACCTAGATTTTCAGGGAGGCAGCACTGAAGGTCAGGTGATTTCAAACATTCATTTCTACTTTAAAGACAACCTTTTGATAGCAGAAACAATCAAAATGGAGTTCACTACTGTTTTGACATTTAAATATGAATTTGTAGAAGCATTTAGCATAAAGTCTACCTGATTTTTACAATGTATTGCTTTTAGATTATATTGTTTAGTTTTTTAAATCCTGCATTAATTTGCTCTTGCTGTTCCCCAAGGAGCACAAATGACTAGGTAATGTTTTAAACACACTTAGTGCTTCCTTACTCTTTGTGAAGCAATTAGTGGAATCTGACATGTAGCACTTGACCTGACTAGAAAGCCACAGGCAGCCTTCCACAGCTACTCTTGTTCCCTCAGCACTAGACCACACTAAATCCAAGTCTGCCTGGTACCTGATAGGAGAAGTTTAAAGCTCCCATTTGATGCAGCTTCCAGCACATCCCTGAGAGTCAAGGATTCTAACATCAGAAGTAACAGCAAAGGCTTTCTTGGGTACAAGTTCGTGTAGATGGGTACCTACCTCATGACTCAGAATGGTGATGTCCACTTCTTCTGTGGAAGTTTCAGCACCATCAGGAAAGTTATCTACAGATGAGTCTGCATCAAAGTGCACAATGGGTTTGCCATCACTTCCAACTAGCCTGGGTGGAAAATAACCCAAAGTTTTGGGTAGGATTGTCTGGATTACCTGGAAAAAAAAAAAATAAATCAGAGTTGAATGCACTGATTTATCAATGCTGTCAATACTGCAGAGAGCAGAATATTGAGTGGTATGAATGCATCATTGTATTTACACTCTATTTAATGCTTACAAGCATATGAGCAAAACTTTATACATCTTTTAGCAGCTAAAAAAACCCTCTCTCAATGTGAACATAAGAGTTTGGAACTCTTAAAGTGAAAACAGGAAAGGTTATCTACCAAAAACTTGGTATATTGTCTAGCAAAGATAAAACAGAGCAATGCAGGCACAAGAGCTCACATGTAGACTACAAAACAAGGATGAGGCTAGCAAAACAAGGAAGAGGGGTATTTGGATGTGTTTTTGAGGGACATGGTTTAGGGGTGAACTTTGTAGAGTAGGGTTGACTGTTGGACATGATGATCCCAAGGGTCCTGTCCAACCTGAATGACTCTATGATTCTCTATCTAAAAGTGCCCTGCCTACTTTTCACACAGCATGTTGGAGGTGTAGAATCAAACAAGGCCACCAGCTGCAGCTATCAACTTCTTGCCACAAACAGGTTAGAGCTCTAGAAGACTTTTAGAGGGAGTCACCAGCAGAAGTATTTAATATGATGTATCAAAAGTCCAAACCACACTCGAGTCCATAACACCTGATCATTTCACAAACCAATAGTGGCAAAGAATGCAGAATGGCAGAGAAAGTAGATGCACTGTTACCTGTTTGGCTATAGCAGAAAATTTCATTACATGTAGTGTTTCATCATAAGTGGCAGCATGCTGATTGATGTTCACAATCATACAAGCTTTGCCTTTTCCACAGAAGAAAGGCTGGAACAGACGAGTCAATTTGCTCTCTCTGAATGGAATGTAGCTTGGCTTCATCCTCATGGAGAAAAGAGTAATCAAATTGTGAAACAAAGAAAAAATGTAAAATTCTGTGTGATACTGGAACTTAGAGCTTAATCCAGGAGGATATTCATACTCAGGCCTAAGCTACTTCCTATCAAAGAGTGAGGTCTCTAAATTAGTGTAGTGTCTGCATCACAGCTCCCCAGTGTTACAAAGATACTGGAAAAGCCAAGAGCTAAGTACAGGACATCTGACTGTTCTACCTGTATCATTTGGAGATGAGCTCTGTACATGTATATTGCGCACACACACACACACACACACACACACACACTACAAAAAGCTTGGTAGTTTGTTGCTAACTGCCCTTTTCTGTTCTCCACAAACAACACTCTGAGAGAATGTTCATTTAAGGTGTTCCAGTGGCATGTGTAATAAAGAAGGCTTACAAGATTTAGATTTCCATGCAGACTCCTCACAGAAACAAACATAGGTTTAGAGTTTCAACCTAAAGCTTGGCATGTTGTTTACACCTTGACACTTACTTAGGATTTTGGTTTTGCTTCAGTGCTGCAATGCATTTTCCAAGGATATGAAGAGAATTATTAATATTCCCTGCTTCTTTCAGTCTATCTCCAAAGGCTTGTGTTTTATTACACCTCTCTGATCCAGCCAAGTCACAGAAAGACAACCTGCAGGAAAGAAGTATCCAGAACAGACTTATAAACTTGTTTCTAAGCAGTATGAAAATAGAACTGCATGTCTACTTTCTTTATGTGTCTTAAGTGTAAATGAATGACTCATGTCAGCCTCCCTAGATCACAGAGTAGCTTTAAACACTGACATTCTGTCCAGGAGACACTACACAACAAATAGAGGATAACAGCACTAACCCATCTTCTCATCCTATACAAAGATACCTGAACAAGATTTCTGCTCTTAAAACAATCCATTAAGCACACTCAAAGAAGTCTGCTCACCATAATAATCTAAAACTTTGTGGGCATTCCTACATGAAGAATTCCATTTAGGAACCACAGGCTGCCTCTTCTAGATACAGGACATTTCAAACAGCAGAACTCCTTCCCAGTTCACCTTAGAGCTCCCTGTCTGGCTACAGCACTCATGTGCTGCTAAACTCAGGCCACTGCATTGTCCCTCATGGTGCAATAGGCTACAGTCAGAGTTAATGATAATCAAGAAATTTCATCACTTTCACTTTACATTAAGAAAATCCTTGAAATACAGGAAGCTCTGAAAGTGATATAATTTATGTGATGAATTATTACTCATACATACATTTATTTACATAAAATAGCTGCTTTGTAAGATCACAGCCTTTCAGGCAGCTGAAGTAAGTAGATATTAACACTATACATATTATTAAGGCACATATTTCAACAGTGTGAAAGGCTATGATCTTATGGTCTTTACCCTTTTCAGTACAAAGATGAGAGCTTTTCTTCTTCCTTAAGCAATGTACAAACTCTTGTCATTGCTCTAACAGCTGCTGCAAGCTTTGCCAGGGGAATACAGCAAGGAAAACAGATGCAGTCACTGCCTCAAGTTATCTTTCCTTAGAGCATTTATCACTGACATTAAAAGGTGTTACCTCACAGTGAGGTGTATTTATTACCATCTCTAGATTATCATCTCTAGAGCTAAAATAAAACACTGCTGCAGCCTGTCCTCAATTCTCCATATCAAGCTAAATGGACAGTTAATCAGAAAACAAACAACAGATATCTAAATGACTTTGGGTCAAAAGATTAGGCTCCTTACTCTAAACCACAAATGAACAGAGGTGTAAGGATTTAGCAGTGCTCTCACATGAACATTTTAGATTAGAACAGTTTTTAAGCAGATCAGCTGCATTCTTTTTAGATAAGACACTTAAATTTGCATTTCAGGAGCACATCAAATGTGCTGCCACAAATATTCAACACTACTTTGGTCCCAAAGCAGAAAGATCCACTGGCACAACTTGTACCTTGGGTCTTCAGCACTAACTGCTGCATCTCAACTTCAGAGACTGGCTTCTGTCAGCCAGCCATTTGAATTTTGCTTACTGGAATATATAGTGTGGCATTCCATAGCACTCCTTTTCCCCCCACCTCCCCATTATGTAAGACAATATACATGTATTTCCCTCAATTTAAGTACTACTGACAGAATTTTAACAGGTTCCTTCAGCTAAAACCTGAACAGAATTAAAGAGACAGGTAAACTCTTCTTTGTGTGTCCCTCTTGGGGACAGTCAGTCAGTTTTATGCAGCCAATGTTGTGATTTCTTTGTCAGCCCTCAAAGGATTTGTTTATTAAAAAAAAAAAACCAACCCAAGTTCCCCAGTTTAGCATGCTTACATCTTACCA
>JAOEGS010005325.1:48853-64651 GCA_025447755.1 Corythornis vintsioides
CATGCTTACATCTTACCAACTTTTCTAAAATATTTACATTCTGGTAGCCAGCTAAGTCTTCACTTACTCTGAAACTCCAAGAACACGTGGCTGATGCTCATCAGTTAGCTTGAGTAGCCTGACTGAAAATATGCTGTGACTGGAATGGAAAGAAGTCCTTTTTAATAACCACAATTATGAAAGTTAAGCAGTCACTGAAGCAAGTCAAATTTGTATATTACAGAAAGTTCAGTGCTGAAGGAAAAAAAAGATTCACTAATTTACATCAGTTACCTTCCCAGTGCATTCGTTCAGCAGCAAAAAAAATTAAAAAAGCTGCATTTTTTGACTATTTCTTTCAACACAGGAAAGGGGAAGGAAGACTCCCACAGGAAGCCTTGAGCTGTATTGGAGACAAAACAAGCTGGTTCATTTCAGTCTATTGATCAGAAGAGGGGTGATTAGGTAGCCATTCTTATACAAAACTTTAGGCTATACCTGAACTCAGCAAATCTGAAGAATTAACTTAGGGAAAAAAGTAGGTGGGGGAAAGGGATTAAGTAATAAGTTGAGGAATGACAGCCCTGCAATTTCATCTCCTTCATAAATACAGTTATTTGTTCAGTTTTGAAACTACTCTAGTTTTCTAGAAAGATTGCAGTGGTAACACTTGGAAATCCAGTCATTCTGTTTTAGACATTGAGCTACAAAGGCAGTGTGGACATACTGTCTGAAACCAGAGGAAATCCCAGAATTATAAGTGCCCTGTCCCCAGTTTATCCAGTAAATTAGGAAGACAACTTTTGTCTAATGAAGAAGTGTCTCTAAAACACAGTCTACTTCTCCAGTGTATATTTAAAGCTGTGCTTTACTCTGCAGCACCAAACCACTATTTAAGAATGAAGAAAAAAACCCTAAACAAAAACAAAACAGTAAGCCAACAAAAACACAATTGAGAAATAGACTAAGAGGAAGTCAGTGTGTTTTCTGGGGCAAAAAAAAAAAGAGGACATTCTAGGCACAAAACTCTGCCAGAAAAGCACACAATTCTTTTCTGCACTAATTTAGGCTTGAGTGAAATTCAGGTGGAATCACAGCATGAAATTCAATGGCAGCTGTCTTCAGCTAATACAGGACAGCATAACTCTTGCTTTCTAGAAGAAAAACAGGCGTAGTAACACCAGGATTATATTAAGTAACATACAATATGGCCATTCACACTTAAAGCAGCAATTAATAAGAGGACATTAAAAATCAACTAAGATGGCATTTTCAACACGTTTACCCCAATCTCTATTTCCTATCACTTCATCAAGATGGATTCTCCCTGATACCTCTCCAGAGATGGGTAAGAGGTAGAAGCTTAACTCTAGCTCAGAAAAGCTCAGCAGAACACAGCAATCTAAAAGCATCTGGATAACCTGGCTGCACTGCAAGGTACTGCACAACTCCTTTCTACATCCTCTGTTGACAGATTCAGGATTCCAAGGATTATACTGCCAGTGATGAAGAATTATCCAGCATTTCCTTCAACATCCCCATGCAACCATTCCCACTCAGCACCACTAACACTTGCCAAGATGTATAGCCCTGCTGGCACTCAATGTGATTTGATTGTTTTGCTTGTCCAAAGCCATGAATAACAATCCAAGTTCAGCTACTATAAAAGTCATGGGGCCTCTCCCAGCTTTCTTTCAGAAAGAATTTAATAATAAAACCAGAATAAACAAGAAAAGTCTTAAATTATTATTGAAGAGTGGCTCATTTCAAACACATTCTCAAATCTCTCTCCCCTGAAAAGGAACAGAGGATGCTGATAATGAGAGGAACAAACCTTCTGCTTGATTGCTCATTCATTCTCGTACAAGCAAAGCTTCGGTTCTTGTTTCCTATTTTCAGTATTTTGCAGGCTTCTTCAGTGTTCTGAACATTAATCCACTTTAAGTCTGTGAAAAGAGACCTTTTACATACACTTCTGATCATCAAAGAAATGCTGTGCCATTGCTGAGGCCACAAAGCAGCATTATTACCTTTAATGTAAGAATTGCCTCCTTGGTCCTCACAGATTCTTAAGACTCTGCGTTTCTGAGTTTTTGATGTAGCCAACACGTTTAACAGGTCATACACAAACTCATTGTAAATTTCACAAAAGGAAATCCACACAGATGCTTGTGTTCTGGGGTGTAGATTAGTCCTATATATGTCAAGAGGAACAAAGTTCTTCTCTGCCAAGACAAAACAGAGAAAAAGTTAGTAAAAGAACTCATTACTAAATGGTAATGCCAGTATAGAGAACCTTTGTACCCACAAGCTTCCTCTTTCTCAGTTTCAGAACACTGCTTAACTTTGAGTTTCCCCAAGAACATTCAAACTTCTCAACAATCACTTGGAACCAGAACATGCTCAGATTCTGAGCATTGCCCCCCAGCCTCTGCCACAAGCTGCCAGCAGTTTAGTTTATACATCAGCTTCAGAACTAGGGCTCCCTCAAGGAACAAAGCTAGCAAAATATTTTTACATACTCTTTCTCCAGATTTGAGCCATTCAAATTAGGTTTAAAATTATATATATTTACTGTGTAGTACAATAGAGTGACTGTTTAATCCACCAATAGTTACCCACTTATATTTCTAACCTCCCCCCCATTTTTTTCTACTCTAAATTACCTATTGGCTCAGGAGCACTTTTTGAAGTACCGTTGTAAGAATCCAACTCCACATCACCCAGAGTATTTGAGGTGCTTTCTGCCTCCTGAAGCAATAAGAGATTAAAGTTACATCCACATGGACAGGCTATGAGAATAGCAGAAGTTAAAAATGACAGCAATTCCAGTATTTAAGATTTAAATGTTAAAGTAGAATTAAGTGTTAATCCATCCTTATTCTGGCTGAAAATGAGATGCCTCTAACAATGAATTCAATAGATGCTCTTTCCCTCACAACAGTTGCTGCTCTTTGCAACTTCCAGCGACCTCTTTTGGAGGCCAATTGCTGCCAACATAGAAGACTTTAGAGTTTGGGTAGAAACAAGATCCTCTCTCAGACTGTGACAGCCCAGAAAGCCTTTATGAACTCCTGGACAAATCTGAACAGTACTTCAGTCACCCAGAAGAACTGGAGGAGCAGGTTTCTTTCATGGGCAGATGAGGTGGGCAATGGAGACACTAAAGCAGCAGAGATTCCCAATTTGTATGTGCTGGGTCTATGAGAGTATGGGTCAAACTTAAACACATCAGAGTGAAATTATAGCTTCATAAAAGGACTTAAAGATCTGATAACCAACAGCTTTTCTTGGTTTAATTCTGAGTGAATTAAAAGGTCACTAAAAATCCTGTACAGAAAACAATGCAGTTTAAATACACACATTTGCTGAATTTCTTCACATAACCAAACTATTTCTAAACCTGCCCAGACTTGTCAAAGTACAGACTTCAAATCACCCCTAGGAAAACTAGTGTAATAAAGTAGCAACTCCCACCATTTAGAGATTCCACTATCTCCAAGTACTACCTCCCTCCTCATATTTTCTACACCACTATAAATGTTCATTAGGACCTTTACCCCAGTTTTCCCAAATCCAATCACAACAGGGGGTAATCCTACAGTAGAAGAGGGTAATACACTAGAAGATGCAAACCTTAGCACTGCATTTGAACAGTTAGAATATTAAGATTCTTATGGGTTGTCTGCTGCTGCCTACATTACTCACTTTGTATAACAAAAACTGAACTTATACAAACAGGAAAGTATGAAGCCATACTTTCCATTTTGAAGATAAATAGCATGTTATTTAATTGTCATTTTATTGTATTTTCTTTTTTAACAGAAATTTAAGTGAACATTCTGCAAAGACTGCACTATCTGTAGTTTATTTTTCTTGAGTAGTTAAAAGTATAGCCACAAGCATAGATTCCATTCATTCTGTGTGTGAAGTACGAAGCAGAGCTCTAAAGCTGGGTATGGGACAGTCACACACTGCACATCTATACGTGTCAAAATGGAATGGAATACAGAAACCCAGTACCAGTAAAACACCCAGTACTTGTGCACGTGGTGTTTGCAAAGGTATTTCAAGTAAATGGAGTGAATTAGCTACTTTGCTTTCCTGTTCTTCAAATGATAAGACCAAATACAGAAAGGAGCCCAGAGATGACGGCCTGAGAACAAGTGGTCACAGGAGATCATACTGTTTGCCAGCAACAGAAGCTGACGTTCAATAGCAAAGCCGAGGGCAGGTGGGAATAGGAATGCAAGAAAAGCAGTTTTTAAACCACTAAAATAGTATTTAATCCCATGAACAGAACAAGGAAAAGGAAGGAAAGACAGGGCGTGGACCACACCAGGCAAGAGCTGTTGCAGCAGCACTGTATAGAGAACACAAGCCATAGAACACTGAACAGGGGGGTGCTGCAGGAACTCGGAGCGGTTTCCAGCGAGAGGATGAAAGGA
Organism: Corythornis vintsioides; assembly: GCA_025447755.1. NCBI lineage: Eukaryota > Metazoa > Chordata > Aves > Coraciiformes > Alcedinidae > Corythornis > Corythornis vintsioides. The sequence continues at coordinate 53,281 of JAOEGS010005325.1, forward strand.
ACAGCAGCCTCTTTCTGCAGGACATGTAAACCGAGCCTGGGAAAAGGGCCGACAGGAATCCCTGTAAACCAAAACCAAGCCCACCAAACCGTATCTGCTCTCAGATTACAAGCCTGAGCGAGCATCCAACAGTGCTGCTATTCATTCAGGAGCTATCGAGAAGCGCAGCTCCAGCGCTGGGACAGCCGAGCTGTCGCTGTGGGAACGCTGTGTAACTGGACAGAGGGGGCCGCTCACGGCTTCTTTTGCTACCCTCCTTTTGCTTTCCTTCCTGATGGTGGAGTCCTGCTTGTTGTTCACTGCACCAGCGTCTAGATCACCTACTGCAGCTGAACTAGTCAGACTGGGATTTCACAGAACGGATCATTTGCAAAGTACAGAGTTATCTTCAAAATATGATGTTTGCCCTCCTGTTCTAGGCCTGCTTGCTGCTTCTTGCAAGCCTGTAAGTTCCATAAAAGTTTAAAAAGCATTTATCTACTATCCACCTGACCATCTCAGCTTTAAGATCCCCACACCCCCACATAGTTTTAAGACACTCAAAATAAACACACAGTCATCAACATCTTTTAGATTTTTCATCTGAGATCTCTCCTTAAAAGTTAAACAGACTCAGACTAAACAAAGTTTGGGTTGCAGAGTTTAAATTAAGTAATAGAATTTTGAGTGAAACATTACATATGAATTTGATTCTTAGAAGGATACCCTTTCAGAGCTAACTGGAGTACTTTAGCAACACTGGTATTAAAGACCACAGAAAAAAAAAAAACCAAACCCAGTCAATCCTACTTACCATCTTCCCAGCATTCAGCCACAGCATGGAATCACAGTTCAGGTTAAATATGTTATGGATAAAACTTTTTTAAAAAGCCAAACATCTTGTAACAATTTGCAACTGGGTTCAGAAGCATTTAGAAGAGTCTTACACAAGGGTGTCTATTTTCTAGCAAGACCTGTTCCTTACCCTGGAAACAGCAGTGGATGGAGTTGCTGCAGTGAAGACTCCTCTATTCTACCTACACCTTCAGAGACCAGAGTTAAAGACACATACAATCCTCTAAAGCAGGCTGTCATCCTTCTAGGAAATTCATTTGGTGGCATCTCGCTTCTCTGGCTGCATCACAAAACTTTCTTTATGAAGTTAAACTAAATCACAGATTTACAAACTTTTACATCTTAAGACCAAAAGGGAGCCCTCTGCCTTCATCCCTGCCCCTGCTAAGCCACTGCCATCATCTCTCCTGAGCTAGCACTGGAATTTGAGTGACTGCCCTGAGACCCAGCATGAGAACCTCATCCAAAAGCAGATTCACTTAAGCAGCAGGATTTAGATGTCATCTCTCAATGACAGTTCAAGGGGTAGTGTCACCAGTGTCAGAACTGTACCTCTATAGAATTCCAGGCTTGGGCTTTGCAGTGGATTTTGGTTTGAACAGTGTCCTGCCTGCAGTAGAAAGTGCTTCCAGTTTACCCTGAGCTCCAAAACCAGCCTTGGAATAAGGTGAACCTTATTCCAAGGTTCATCAAGTAGCCGTATACTGTAGATAATTAAATAATCAATAATGAAAAGAAGATTTTATTGAAGATAGTCTGTTGGACTGGAAGCTTTTAAGAAGCTTTATTCAGTAACAAGGAAGCATTTGGTCACTGACCTCCTTTAGTGATGCAAGAATAACAGTTTTCATGGCTTCTTCTTGCTTAACTTGGGCATCTTCTAGTTTCTTAACTTCATTGCTCAAATAGGGTTTGAAGTTCATCTTCAGGTATTGTCTTCCCCTTATATACTTGAAAATCACATCCAGTGAGCGAGGTAAAACACCAAAATCTTTTGAAGTCCCTTAAAATGAACCAAAGAAAAAATGTAGACATTTATGTAAAACTTCTCACTGGATTTTGACTTGGTTGCAAGAGATGCTTTTTTTGATTTTATACCTTGAATTGTGAATGTCTTGCCTGCATTTGTAACCCCATAAGTAAACACCAGTCCATTCACTCCACTAACATATGCTCTTACTACGTCTTTCACTGAGCCTTCAAAAAATTCACTCTGGGTAGTTTCTGGTCCAAAGACCTTAGAGAAGGGAAAAGAAAAAGGCACAAAGTAGTTTAATATACAAAAATACTAAGCAATGATTAATAGTTACTAGTTTCACAGAGCAAGCTGGGTAGGAGATACCAGCTTGGTTTTCTGTCTTGCCTGAACCCCTTGTGATTCACTATTTTCTGTCAGGTTCTCATAGGAAAAAGTGCCTACCTGAGAAAAGGTGAACCTGTGGATGGGATGACCAATCCCTCTTTCACTGCTTTTCATTGCAGAAGACTCTTTGGGTGCATTAAGAATGACTGTCTGGGAATCTTCAATAGTTACACAACCCTTAAAAAACAAGGTAAAGACACCCTTAAAGGCAAGGTAAACCAGAACAACACAGAAAATTATACAGGAAGAAAGCTATCTGGAAACAAACAAGCAAACCCAAATCAAACTGGTGTTTTCATCTATTTATCTATGACTAGTTGCAAAATGTATATATTGCAGTACCATATGAAAACAAAAAGATATATAAATATTTACTGGGTTTGCACTCCAATCCATGTGAAATAAGCTGTGGCCAAACAGCAAAAAAAAAAAAAGTCTGAAGCATTATCTTCTGATTGATAGGTAGAGTCACCAGCAATGAAGGAAACTGAATTAGTTTCAAGACTAATTTGATTGCTATTTATTTAATAAAGGTAAAATACAATTACCTACCATTCACTAACTAGATAAATACACAATGCAGTATCACAGGAACATTTATTTTATTCCAGACAGGCTACTAAAAAATACAAACTGGACTACTAGTATAGCCTGTGTCTTGAAACTAAGCCATAAAACTCTTGGATTTAGTAAATCAATTTCCCTTTCCAGCCAGCTGAATGATACCCAACTGGAAACACTGAAGCAGCACATACTACTCAGCAAGAACTGCTTCTGGAAAGGTGAATGAAGTTGAGGATAAAAAAAAAAATTCAAGTGAAAATAATCCAAAAGTTCCAAGTCTGGCAGATTAAACACAAGAATGTGCTTTTTAAAAGTAAATCACAAGTAAATCAGAATTAAATAGTAAATCCTTCTCTGAATAAGTCAGAAACAAGAGGTCTGAGAGCCTGTGAGAGTCTGCAAAGATGAGGGCTGAGAGCCAGGCTGTGCAGCCCTTGTCCTCCAAGGACAGCTAAATAAATTGACATCAGTGTTCACAATGGATGGAGGAGGGGGAAGTTTTGCTGTGTGTCTTCACCTGCACACGTGTGTGTGAAACACAGAAGCAGCTCAATCTGATCATATCTTCTGTGGATTTTATAGAAAAATTTGTCAGGAGGAGCAGTAAATCCCTGGGATGAGGCAGCAGATTATCCAGGCAACCCAGAGACACTCAAGGGACAGATACCCAAGTTACTCCTAGAATTGCTTCATCTCATCCATGAAATTCCTTTGTTTCCTGAGCATTCTAAAGAGTCAAGAGGACATCAACTTTTAAATAATGTACCCAGTGGAATTTTGGAGAGCTACAGGTGTGAGTTTGTACCATGCAAATTAGTAAAAGTTGTGATTTTAAAAATGTCATGTTTGTGCAGGTGTCCACTGATTCTATTTCAGAGAAGCATGTGGCTTTTATAAAGGAAATACTAGGTGTTCTAGGGGGGAAAAGCAAAACTTATTTCTTCATTCTACAACTAACCTGAGATTCGTTGTTTTCAAGCTCTGCCTCAGAAAAGGGTCTCACTCTCAAGAAGACTTTCAAAGGTTGGTAGGTCTATTCATTAAAATAAAGCACAGTTATAATGGTCACATTACATACTGAACACCCCCAAATCATACCCACATGCCTCTCTGATGTAGTATTTCTTATTTTATTTTACTGCCTTTCTCCTCCCTTGCAAAGATCAGCCCCTAAGCTTTCATCTGCTTCTTTACCTCCTAATAAAACACGTTTTTATGTTGCCCCTCCCTTCACTTTCTTTTATGCCGAAGGCAATAATTTCAGAGCAGAGTGTGGGAGGTGCAAGCTGCACTGTCTCCACCTCCTGGCCTCCCTCGGTATTGAGTTCCAGCTGTTTCTATTTCCATTTTGCAGGGAGCACGTTCAGTTAAACTGACACATTCTGAGCCTCGAGAGACCACTTCACCACCACCCCCCAAGTGCCAGCCCCTCATCTTCCTCACAGTAACAAACACGAGTTGCTAAGGTGAGCTTCTCCATTCATTATACAAAGGTCCCCCCAGGTGGAATAGCAAGGAGATTTTAGAGAGATCCCAGCATTCCTTCTTGTAGGGCTTCTCAATCTCTACTTTGGCAACTTGTTTATCCAGTGGATAGATTTACCAGAGCTTTCCAAATGACCAGCACTCCACTAATCATAGCAAATTAAGTCACCTTAGGGAAGGTAATTAGGACACCCACCATTCTAAAGAAGCAGAGAAGGCTGTGCTAGGTTCTAAAGTGTATTGCAGCAGCACTGCATTCTAGATTGGGATTTCCAAGCACCTAATAAGCTTTCAACAAGGATCTAGATCCTTTTTTAACTTTATTTTATTTATTTTTTAGTAAACTAAAAATAATGGTACAGTCACATTATGTTCCAAGTGCATTTACTGAAGTCCTTCTTTCTCAAAAGCTTAACACATCATGTAGCACCAGCCAGCTACATTTGCTACTGGCTCTGATCTGTTTTCAAGCAATAAGTAAACAGAAAAAAACCCCAACATCTTGGGGGCAGGCAAATAGATGACTTCTTACCAAAGATACACTTGCCAGAATTAAAGTTTAAAAAGACCCCCACCACCCCCCAAAAAATGCATAATCAGAAGATGAATTACAAAACCAATCCACACCTCCTGTTCCTCTGTATTAGGCAACACTGTGGACTCCATAGGTGAGGGCTGACCACCTACATTCAGAAAAGAAACTGATTCAGGGCATAGCAGGTACTTCTGAAGAAACATAGTTTTTACCTTTGATATCCATCTTTCTTCACAAAGGAACTTGTGAGGACGAAAAAAAACCAAACCAAACCAATCAGTTTTAGCAAAATAGGCAAAAATACACATGGAACAAAATGCACGACAGAGTAGGTTGGGTATAAACAAGCACTTCTGAGGCAAATAAAGTCTCTGACAAAGCTTGGGAGCAAGAAGGAACCTTTAAAAAACTCCAGACAACTGGCAGTTGAGTTATACCAAGAAATGTGCAAGTGAGAGCAAACCAACAGCCTCTGTGAGGCTTCACTCTCATCCACCTGCAAGAGCTGGGCCACAGCCTAGAACCCTGACCCACTCCTGCAAGTCTCACCACTCCCCAGCTCTCGGGGTGCTCCTCCAGGCCTCAACCTCCTCCCCCAGCACTCAGGGGCTCAGTCACCAGGCCCAGACCGCAGCCCTTGCTCCCCGTACTCAGCCTCACACCCCTCCACACGCTGCCTCAACCGACCGACGAGCCGTCGGCTGAGACCGGGCGCCGTTTAAGAGTCGCACAAACACCCAAGAAGATGGAAAGGCACCGGGAGGGGTCGAGCCGACACCACACACCGCCCCGCGGGCCCGCACACAGAGCCTCAGGTCTCCTCAAGCCGCCTCAGGGAACCCTCAAGCGCCGCTACCTTGCCGCGCGCGGGAAGGCGACGGAGGAGGAGGAGAAGGCGGGAGCATTTGCGCGCGGAGAAGGCGAGCGCTGATTGGTTGAACGGGAAAGGAGGGCGGGGCGGAGAGGCCGGTGATTGACTGGCCCGTGCGGGCGGCGGCGTGGCTCCCTCCGGCCGGCAGGGGGCGCCGCCGCACAGCGCACGGCAGCAGCGGAGCCGCCGCTGCCGGTCCCGGGACGCGGGGGGGACACGACGTGGGGGACACGGGATGAGGACGGGACGGGGACAGCGCCAGCCCGTGACGCAGCTTCAGTGACCGCTTGTCATTAAAAGGAGGGGGTTGGATGGAGAAGTTCGGCGGCACCGACCGCGGTAGCTCAGCGGTAAGAAGAGGGATGGAGGAGTAACGTCTGCCCTGACTGAGAGCGAAGGAGGAGGGGGGAGGAGGGAGAGACGCGGGTACTTAAATATTTCCATCAAAAGTTACATAAACTTCATATGTTATGTAACCGCTTTGACACTACGAGGAATTGTCGTAAACTAAGAGGAAAGCAAATCAATCACAGGCCAGGTGACACGAAGCCGGGACGGGGATGTGGGTGAGTGACCCGTGTCCCAGAGGAGGGGGGCATGGGGGATGGACAGACAGATGGACCCTGCTGGGAGAGGGGACCCGGCTCCCCTCCCCGGGAACCTGTGGGCACCAGCAAAGCAAACGATCTCCTTTTCTTGTTCTGAGTGGAAAACCATCAGGTTTTCTCAGCTATTCAGAGAGCAGGGAAACAGCTTTAAGTGAAGGCAAAGTTGTGTTTGTCCTTAGGAGAGAGTTGGAGGCAGGTGAAAATGAAGATGACACACTTAAAAGACACTAAAAACTTTCTTTTTGAAGTGCCACAGCTGCTTAAAGAATATAAGTGGGACTTTAAGTCATTTAGGGATAAGGGGTACTGTGTAAGTCAGAGACACCAGCAGCTACAAGCTGACAAAAAGCCGTTTCATAGGTTTTTGACCTGAAGACCAAAGACAGAAATGAGGTCAGAGCCTCCCCAGTACTATCAGAAGCTGTTGGGTTAAGCAGAAGGAAGAGGACTTGGGTGAAACAGCAGGTCACTCAGCCTGAGCTAGTGATGCTCCTTTTTATCCTCTTTTAACCTGCCTGGTGTCATGAAGTTCTTATGGTGCTTTCCAGAGAACACCATAAAATACAAATCATTTTCTCACTAGGGCTAGAAGTATTTGTCAAGCAGCTCATATTTGTGACATATCACCAGACCCAGACCTTAAGAAGACTCAGGGTTTTGGTTATTTTCCTCTGCTCACATCTCTTGAGATGTTTCCCACAGAAGCAGGCTCATCCCAAACTCTGTGGGCAAACAGAGCTGAATTTCTCACCTCTCCCTTCTCCCAAAGCTCTTGATCCTGCTCACCAAAGACAGGATCCTTCTAAGGCTTTACCTTTAATGAAATGAAGGTAAGTGGGCAGATGAAGGACTGGTTAATCCCTTGAGTAAGGAAGCTCAAGCTCTGGCCACTGTTTTAGGTCTCAGCCACTGTGCATGGGACCTCAAGCTCCACACTCCTACTTGTTTAATCAGAATTAAAGTTCTCTCCTATGCTTGAAGCAGAAGCAGCAACCTGATACTAAATGGATGAAAGAGTGTTTTTTCATTTAACTCAGGGCTTTGTCTTGTTTAAGAATTAATCACAGTTCCTTTAAGGATTAGTTTGCAGAAGACAAAGAAAAACCCACCACCAAACCTGAAAGGCCTAAGAAAAGGTGATGAAAATGACTGTTTATTGCATTACATATGGAGCTTATCTTTAGTATTATTTAAAATATTAAAATTTATGGAAATCTAAACCTAGAGAGTTCCACAGCTTCATTTTCTGACTCTTCATGGAACTGGAAAGCAAGAATTTGCTAAATTCCAAGGCATTCACCACAAACTATGAAGTTTACTAACAGCCTCAGGATTCATTGACTGAAAAGCCTGGGGAGGGGGCGGAATAAAAAAGCCAAGGCAAGTGTTAGTTCAGCCTTGCACAGCAAAAACTGAGAATTGAAAACCTGATCATTTACCTAAACACCACTTTAAATGCTACTGCTTGTGTGGGCATGGCCTAAGATTTCAAAGTTAAATCCTTTATGGACAAGAAATATTAAGTGTTGCACATCCAGTCACCAACCTCCAGTGAAACTGTGATGCCCCAGTTTCATCTTCCTGGTGTTTAGACCCAGTGCATTCTTCCTTAAACACCATGCAATCCCCCACACAGCATTCTGGTTATGAGCTGTCATCCTCCTTCCATGAAAACCATCCCAGGGTTACCCCAAGACCCTCGGCCAGCACAGGAAAACAAAGAGTGATGAAAATGGGTAAATCAACTTTATTTCAACGATGACCATCCCTTTAGGCATCGGCAATAGTCACTTCAACTTCTACACCTGGCTCGATGCTGATGGAGGTGATTTGCTTCACAATCTCCGAAGGGCTGTGCAGGTCAATCAGCCGCTTATGGATGCGCATCTGGAATCGATCCCAGGTCTTGGAGCCTTCACCACAAGGGGTTTTTCTGGTGGTGATTCGCAGGGTCTTGAAGGAAAAAAAAAAATAAAAAATCAACACAGGGTAATTAGTTGATGCACACAGATTGATATACAATCAAATCAATCCACCCCAAAATACCGTATGGAATCTGTGACGTTGGAATGTTATTGAGTTATATTCTACTGATGTCAAGACTCCTGCTCCATATTTCATTTAATTGAAAAATAAATTTCATTATTAAAATAAACCTAAGGACAGAAAAGCCCCTTCCAGGTTCAACATGTTTTGCACTGAACTGGTTCCCTGAGTGTCAAAGCATCTTGTAAAGTTTGATGCTGGATCACCCTCACTGTGCTTCCTAGAACCACGGGATGGTTTGGGTCAGAAGGGGCCTTGATCATCTTGTTCCACCCCCTTGCCACGGCAGGGACACCCACTAGACCAGGTTGCTCAAATCCTCACTCAACCTGACCTTGAACACATCCAAGGATGGGGCATTCACAACTTCTCTGGGCAACCTGTTCCAATGTCTCACCAGACTCACAGTGAAGAGCTTCCTCACATCTAATCTAAATCTACCATCTTCAGTTTGAAACTGTTACCATCATCCTTTCACAACAATCCTTAGTAAAAGGCTTCTCTCCAGTTTTCTTGTAGACCCTCAAGTGTTGGAAGACCACAGGGTCTCCAGCCTTCTCTTCTCCAAGATGAATAACCCCAACTCTCTCAGCCTTTTTTTCACAGGAGAGGTTCTCCAGACAACTGATCATCTTCTCTGGACCTGAGCAGGTCTATTTCTTATACTGGGGGTCCCAGAGTTGAACACAATACTCCAGGTTGGGTCTCATAAGAGCAGAGGGGGAGAATCACCTTCCTCAACCTGCTGACCACACTTCTCAACTTTTTCCTTTTAAAAAGAGATTCTTTTTTGCATTTGCATAAATCAACCCTCAACTTTTAAGGCAGGAAAGCAGTGTTAAGTACCTTGGTGGGCATGCGAACAGGTCCTTTCACCTTCAGGTTTTTTTCCTTAGCACCTCTGATCAAGTCAGCACAGACTGAAAAAAAAAAAAAAAAAAAAAGTGGTACAAAATTGCTCAGGTTTCTTAGGGTTTTTTGGTCTGTTTTCTTAAGTGAAGATTTTCAACAAGTTGTTGGCTCAGAATAGCGTATGAAGTGATCATTGCCATTCATTCTAAGGCTTATCCTCATAGCCAACCACACACAAAGCACCAGTGTTAATGCCACGGTGAGCAAAATCACATTAGAACGTGGCAAAAGCCACTAGTACAAGTTTAATCTGAATTTAAGCTGTTACCAGCCTGAAGATCCGGCATCAAGCAGTGATTTCACATTTACATTGTATGGTTGTAACACTGGCAAAACCAGTTCCTAAACATGAAACCTCCAAGCTCTTCAGGGCAAGAGTGGCAAAGTCTCAATCATTAAACCTTTCTGTTCTTACACATTCAACTAGTGACAACTGAAAACTCCAACTAAGGAGAAGCAGCTGCACTGTCTTGCATTAGTCATGACATGACATTTTCAGCATGATGAAAACACCCCGAGCTTCTCTTAAGAATTAATTTAGAGTCTCCACAGTGTACAAAGAGCTTTGGTTTAACTTCATTAGCCAGGTGACATACACCCAGGCAAACACCAACATCTCTACTACCAAGTGCTTTCAACACAGCCTATTTTACAGGACATTCTATCATTTATTTGTTACTTCACAAGCAATCCCAGTCAAGAAACCCAGAAGCATCACTCACCCTTCTCAAGTGATTTGACATTGCGACTGGTCAAAGTAATCCTAATGCGATGAATCGCCACCTCTTGTTCCACAGGTGCTTTGCCAGTATCTTTAAACGCCTAAAAAATTACAAATATCAGGCACTACAGTCACCATCAACTACCCACATACTCTTAAAACCAGCCTTCTAGAGAGTGAAGAACAATTTAGCTATGGGGCTATTTTATTCTACTCACTAGAATACAAACCCAAGGGGTCTCAGGGCAGAGAAGAAATGCGGGAACAGAACAGAAAAGCAAAGTCCCAACTGCTCTGAGGATCTGCAGTTATTTAGGGGCTAACTGCATCCCATGGTGAGAACTGAGCACATCTCTCCCTGACTTGTTGGCCAGTCACGAATGCTCCACCTCCTCAAAAATAAACACATTTCATCTATCTTACAACTTCACCACCAGCAAACCAGCAACAACTTGAACAGTGAGAATAAAAAGGGGGCATCTGGCCAGAAAGACTAATCGGGCCACAGAGGAAAGTGATTTGACGAGCTGATGCAATGAAACGCTTGCAAATAACTGGGCATAAACGTGGAGCAAGCAAATTAATGAAATAAAATGATAACAAGGAGGAAAAACGCGTTAAAAACTGCATGAAACATGGCATTTCCACGTTGGTGAGGCAGTGACCATCGCGTTAAATGACCCACGGCCCTCTGATAAAGCCGGTTTTATGGGTAACCGAACAAGGCCTCATCGAGACCCCTCACGGCGGTTCCCCGGCCGCAGCCGCCGCTCCCGAGCGGGGAACTCTGCGAGGAGGCCGCGCTACGGCCGCCCGGGCCGCCGTCTCCGGCGACCGGCTTTGCGGGAGACCGGCGCCCGGCCCCGGCCTGCTGCCGCAACCTCGCACACACGCGTACACCCGCCCTGCTCCGCGCACCCCGGGATCCCTCCCAGGCGCTGGGAGCCGAGGCCCAGGCGGCGGCCCAGGCCCGGTACCTGTGGAGCCCACGCGGCCGCCCGGGCCCGGCAGCCACGCGGCGCTACCGGCTGCGGAGCCTCTACACCCCGGTGCCTAAATATCCCCCCCCGCCTCACCATGGCGGCAGCGGAGCCTTCCTGACCGACTTATTCCCGGGCGAGGGGCGGCGCGGGGCCCAGCGAACAGCGGTGAGCCAGGAGAAGGCGGCGGCGGCGCGGGTAGAGGAGGAGGCGGTGGCCGCCGGGGGTTTATATAGCGAGCGGCACCGCCTCCATCCGGGAGCTGCGGGACCTTTCACCCGCCGCGCCGGGGCCCGGAAGCCGCGCTGGGAGAAGCGGCACCGGCTCGGCCTCCTCCGCGGTGGGCGCCGGGCTGGAGCGGCCCCCTCGGCGTTATCGAGAAGAAAGAGGGGGCCGGCAGCGGCTCTACTCGCCCACCCGAGCTCGGCGGCGGTGAAGGGCAGAGGCGGCGG
>JAOEGS010005325.1:64751-91682 GCA_025447755.1 Corythornis vintsioides
GGCGGCGGTGAAGGGCAGAGGCGGCGGCTGCCCCGCAGCTCCAGGGGCCACCGCAACGGGCCGGTGTCCGCGGCAGAGGGGGTTCGCGGGGCTGCCGGGTGACCCTGCGCCGAGCCCGGCCGGTGGCCGTGGGAAACCCGCGCTCCTCGCTGCCTGTGCCGGGGGGTTTCGCGTTGGGCTGGGGGAGGACTGGGGTTTGATAAACCAGCGAGTCTCGACCGCTCCAGAGAGAGCGAGCTCAGGCCCATGGAAGTCTTTTGGTTTTGTCTTTTTGGTCATTACTGGAAGTGGAGAACAGAAGCTTTAAGTGAAAATGCCTGTTTTCTTCATTCTTAAAAACTTAAATTCATTTTATACACCGAAGTTCATTTTATATACCGAAGTTCCTTTCAGATTGAGCCTCGGAGGGATGTTTTTTGAATGAGAACAGTCGCTGATTTGTCCTGGACACTGATAACTGCCCCCAGACAAGCGATTTGTGTCCACGTTTCTAGTTAGATCCCTACCCCTCTGATGTATCGAGCTGGAGAAATACGCTTCATGTCACAAAGGGATGGGCTATAGGAAGCTTAGTAATGACTACAATTAGTCCAAAAATCTGTTTGGTGTTATAATATGAACATATTTCCAGCTATCATGCTGCATTTAATATATATTAATTTTTTTTTTTCCCCCTTACCAAAGGCTTCATATGGTCCTTAAACCCCATGTGATAGAGTTAAGTTTTGCATGCCAATTAATTCATTTTGTGATGCTTGATTATTTTTTAGACTTATTTTGTACTTGCTCTTCAAAATCTTTGGTTTACTAATAACTTCTTTGGACTAGAATAAACAAATAAACACGGATACAGAAGTTGTGGTTCTGTTGATCTTTCCTGAAATGCAGCACTGCCTTTTGCCAGTGAAGATCAGTACTTAAAACATCTGGTTTGATGATAGTCCTGTTTCTCTGGCCTTTTTCTCCCCGCAAGGAAATCTGTGTTTGGTTCTGGTGGTTTGTTTTCTGAGCAATTTAACAAGTATATTAACAATTTTGAACTGGCTTATCCAGAGGGAACCCGTGTTTACTCTGTTAGCAGCTATTCCAACTACTTCTGAGGAAGTTTTCCATCTAGAAGTGTTTTATATTCATCACTCTTAAATATGTGACCTCACACAGATCATGGTGAAACACTTAATTTGCCAGTAATCCAGATGGTTCCCAATCAGCTACATTATTTACTTAGAGCTTTTATAAATGTTCATAATAAACTTGATTTCTAGATAAAATACTGAGTAGCTTGCTGCTCAGAGCTGATTACTGAGAGATTCAATTAGAAATGGATCTGAGTCCTCACTGATGACACAGACCTGTAACCTTAGTAATTAAATGGCACAATGATGCCAGTTTCTGTTTACTATGGAAAAAAAATATCCCTGTACACCATTCCTGTTCTCTCCCAAAGGGATGCTGGAATTGCATGAGGAAAAGAAGTCAATCTGAAGACACACTTTTCCATACATTTCAGCTGTGCGTTTTCCATAGAACTTCCTCATTTATTTCTTGTTCCTATATCACAAAGTCAGTTGTTTGGGGTTTTTTTCCCCCTGGGATTATTACAAGGTTGACAGTAAATTCCTGAATTTGTTCCTTTTTTTTTTTTTTCCTAGTATTGGCACCACCTCAACTTTCTTGTGAGACTTTTTTTTTTTTTTCTTCTTCCCTGAGCTTCCCCAGATTTCTCAAAGCTTATGGAAAATCCACATTAACAGCACACAAGTTTCCTTTGCCAGCTCTTAAAATTCTTGGATGTAAGTGATCTGGAGCTGCTGATCTAAAAACCGCCTTCCTTCTGTTCCTATGTTTAAGGCTTTTCATAGCTATTGTTAGAATTTACTGATACATGTTGCTTTTTCTCCACAAATGCAGAACAGAAATGTGCCTGAACTTGCTGCTTTCTCTGAAATACATGATAAAAAAAACCCTACTCTATGAGTGATAATACATGATATGATTTACATGAATAAATACCTATTGTAAATACCTTTTTTTTGCTTACCTTCTGGATATGTTGTCATTCTTACCTTGTGATTCACACTATTATGCCTTGCTTTCCTTTGCCTACACACTGGGTTTATTGAAGGAGTTTCTTCCCAGCTAATGCTAACTTGAGTTACAAGATTTGGAGGTGGGATTTACAATACACTGCTGACATGGGATTTTTAGGTGAAGTTTCCAGGAGTGTTTTCCTCATGTCATGTAATGAAGAAGATAATTAAGAGGAAAGACATGCTTTAGTGGTCTGTAGCTGAAACAATTTAATACACAATGTCATGATTTATCACACAGAATATTGTTCCATGTGCATTGATGACACTTTGTTTATAGATTACTGGGGTGTCTTTTTCCTCCTCCTTTGACCAGCTTGTCCTTTAGAAACAGTCCCAAGTGATGAACTGAATATTTAGTTACCCATATATTTTCCACTCCCTTATAGTAAAACCAATTAGATTCAATTTAGGCTTCCAAATTATTAATTCAGTTGCTATTAATTAAATATGTATGTGTAGGGAGTTAAGTTCTTTTCAGGTTTGTGGTCAGCTTAATTTTAGCCTGATCATTTTTACCTTGTGTTAAATGAATGGTCACCTGATTCTTTAGCTACTTAATGCCATTGCATTTAATCTTGCTAAGATTTGCTGGGAAGGTTTTGTTGTTTTGGTTGGTTAATGTGTTGTTTGTTTGTTTATATTGTGGTTGTTTGGGTTTTGTTTGTTTGTTTCCTCCATAACAGGCTAAATATTACAGTTTTTTATCCTGTGTTCTACAAATCTAAGTCCATTTAATCCAGATGTCAATTAACCTTCTGCCTTCCTTCCTTCATGTGACAGAAGGGACCTTTGAGGACATCCCTGAGCTGTATGTATGGCACTAAGGTGGTCATAATTCAAGAGTAGATCCTGGAATGAGTCTACTCATTAGAGTAGAGTCTACTACAGAATGAGCAAGTTTCCTTACTGTTAATTTCCTACCTTTATGGTAACCAGGTTTTGGGTGAACATCCAGGTTTGGGCCTTCTGTTCACACACACTCTTGACACTCCCATTCCTATTGTGTCATCTCGTTATCAAGGCCATGTCACTGGGAGGAGAAAAAACACAATTCCTATACAAAAAATCACCAGCCTCAGTCCAGTGAAAGCAGAGCTACTGGACACACAAAACCCCCTGTGTTTTCATTTTGGAAATCACCTTGGAAGACTGAAAAGGTGTGGAAAAGTTAATTAAGTATAAAAAATGTCTTCCAAATTACAGACGTCTCCCCAGTCCAGATTTGGCCACTTGAGGCAGCACCTCTTGGCACTGTTTGCTGTAATCTGTTTTACTTTGCAAAAAAATAGACAGTTTGAGTGCTATAGTTTGTAACACGTGTTGAAATGTTGCAGCTACTCAAAAAGTATAGAATCATTGAATCATTTGAGTTGGAAGAGAGATCTTTGAGATCATCAAGTCCCAACCACTAACTCAGCACTGCCAGGGCACCACTGCCCCATGGCCCTCAGCACCACATCTCCATGGCTTGGAAACCCCTCCAGGGATCACAGGGACTCCACCCCTGCCCTGGAAAGCCTGGGACAGACCTAAAGGGGAAGAAATTGTTCCTCAGCTCCAACCTACACCTCCCCTGGCACAGACTGAGGCTGTTTCCTCTTGTCCTGTTGCCAAGCACAGGGGGACAATCACTGCCCTAGTCCTGCTGGCCATGGGACTCTGGGCATAGCCAGCTGTTCTGAGAAAGGAATGGGAAATGCCTTTCAGGATGCAGGTTGGTTTGCTGCACTTACCTCCCTGGCTCCTTTGTGAACTAGCAGTCCATGGTGTGTACTGGCAGTCCTGTGCTAACACAGACCTCAGAGCTATCTTTCCTCCTGCAGAGATCCCAGGGGAGTCCAGGGTGGCTGCGTGGGTGGATGTCACTCTTTGAGGAAGAAAACACTGATTAATTTGACAGCAACGATGTTTACCAATATATGCAGCCCACATATATTTTTGCCTGGGACCCTCTGGCTACTGTTTTAGAGCCCAGTGATGAAGTCACCAATCACTTTTTTTTTTCCCCCCCTTCAAAAGGCCAGTTTAATCTAATCTAATTCTTTGGCGAGACAGAGTAGGAGGGAATTGTTTCACGGTGCTTGTGCTTCCCCTCTAGCACGGAGCAGGGATAATTTAAGGAATGATACTGACCTCACACTGCCTTAGGACTAGGGGAAAAACTCTCTCAATACAGAGAGCATCACTGCATCATGTTGTGTTTTTTGTTTTGTTTGTTTGTTGTTTTATGTAATTTTATCTAATTGATAACAAGATACATATATTTTTTATTTTTATATAAACATATTTATAACAATTGACACTATAAACAAAGCAACAACTATCTCATTTCTTAAAGATCAGCTCCCTCCTTGTGATATTCTTGATCAAACTGTTTTTCTGCTGCATGTTTGCAAGCACAAAATTTAGCAAGTGCTTGCTATAGATGATGAGATTTAAAGCAAGGGGAATCACCCTATTCAGGGTGCAGGATGCTTAGAGCAGGATATGAGTTGCTTCTCACACTAGCATTTTTCTAGCTTTCAGCCAGGTATCAGACTGACCTTTGTGGGACTTGCAATGAGTTGCCCTTCCCAGCCCTGAAGTCTGTAAATAAAGACTAAAGCCAGGTCAGCACCACTTCTCCTGCTGTGACCTGACTCTCTGTAGACCAGCCAAGTTAACTTAAAATCTGACAGAAACAGGGAAAACAACATAAACCTTAGGACCTGGAACTAAAGGAGACACTGGGGTGTTAAAGATGTGCTTTAGAAACAGGACTTAGCAACCACTGAGGAAATCAATACACTGTGATTGCTCAGAGCAGCTGGTCAGAGCCACAACATCAGATGAAAGTGATCCAAGAGGCATCAAATATTAAGAAGTTTTGGTTTCAAAGGGCTTGCTCACTTCTCTAAAAAGCTAATGCAGCAAAGCAGCAGCTGCAGCTCACTATGGAGGAGTTACGAGGTTGCAGCAGGGGGGCAGGAACAACCACCATGAGTCTGTAAACCCAGAGATGATACAACTTCTTATATAGAAGCTATAACTTCATAGAAGCCCCAGCAGTTCTGTTTAAGAGAGCAGCTTACAGGAGAGCACAGCAAGTCCATCAAACTCATCTTGCACCTAAATACAACTTGAAGTGCTAGTTCAAGACACTAGTTTAAGTCACCCAGGGTGCTGACAGTCCAGAGGGCAGGTAGCTCTAGGCACACAACACAGAAACAACCTTGCCAACTGTTTTTGTTGAAAGGCTTTAGCAAATAGGTTCTGATTTGGGGGTGTCTCCCCAGCCTGTTTTTGGCTTGTCTTGTTGCCTCCTCCAGTTACCTCCCTTGTCTCCCTGTGCCACCCGGGGTGGGACTGGCCAGGGAGTGCAAGATGTTGTAGTTAAGACATGTTTTCAAGCCAATACACAACTTTTTAAACTAATTATGCAAGCCTGAAAATGTTTTAAAATAAAGAGATTTCTTTCCTCTGAAAGTCAGCTGTGGACAGGACTGATTAATTGCATCCCTTCTCTCCCTTTTACTTGACAAAACATCTAATAGTGATCACTCCAAAAAAGCTATATAAGGATTGACAAGTTTAAGGGAGGTCTGGAGAAGTTAAATCACTTTCTATACAAAGAGAAATTCAGGTGACATTCATCTACTGGCACATCACTGTCATGATATGGTTCTTCAAAAGCTTTGAAGCTTTTTTTTGTGTTCTCTGAAAACCATTGCAATGGAACTGTTAGAGAAGGGAGGATCAAGGATGTAGCCAAATATATAATAGCTCTCTAAACTTAGTGTATTACATAATACACACTATTAAATGCTGTTAAAAGATAAATCCAGGCTCCCCAGCCTATCAGTCCCCATATTTAGTCATCTCTTTTACTATCTGTGTTCAGGTGCAACTTTATACTTGTCTCTGGGACCAGCTTCACTTGTGCCATATCTGAATTCAAACCCTTTCACCATTTTTGAAGTGGCAGAGAAAAACACCTGGCTTGAAAATAAAACTGCTTTTCCTTCCTCCCTTTTGAAGGGGCATTGACTTTAAAAGGGCTGGCCATTTACGTTTGCAATTTGCAGCCTGCATTTGCTCTTTGTAGCCTGGCACATGTGCAGTAGAATATTTATGAAGTTATGAATTGCCCTGTTATCCCAGGTGCCCTGTGAAGGCAAATGCAGTCACCTCCCTGCTCTGCTGAACACTCAGCCTATTGAACCTCAGGCTGGGGACAGCAAAACTCAGCCTCATACTCAGAGAGATCCAGGGCTGGATGGTGCCTGTGCTATCACACTGTCCTGTGGCATCCTTAGCTGATGGCAGACTGGGAGATAAGCCAGTACAATCTTGAGTTGGGTTTCTTTGTTGTTCCATTTTTCTTCTTTAACTGTATTTAAGGCTTTTCGTTTGACAAGAGGGCAAGTATTTGACAGCTGGGTTAACTGAAGCATAGAAAGAGGCTCTTTGAGTACTGCATTAAGGTATTTGCAGCAGATAAATGGCTAAAATAAAGTATAAGCAAAAATGTTCAAAGTACAGTTCATTTTAAAACAACCATTCATTTTCCACTTGTGTTTGCCTCTTTGGTCTAGCAGATGAATTTATAAACACAGATGCTAATGCTGCAAAAATTGATACACAAGTCAAATACTAAGCATCTACTTAAGTCCCATTGCATTTACAAATATTTGTGGCATATTCTGCACAACATTTTTTTTCTCTTTTTGTTTTCTGCAGATATGTTACCACAGAATGCAGAAACAACCCAATGTCCTCATGCTACCCATCCCATCTGCTATATCATGTGTTAAGTATTATTAAGTATAACGTCCAAGTTATGTATATATTTTACTATCAATCATTTAATACTCCCACCAATCCCACCCCCAAATAAAGAGCAAAGCATCAGAATTGTAACAGGTATTTTTTTTAAGTTCTCTCAACTAGAGAAAGCACCCACTGGTGTTTCACAGGGTCCTGTGCTGTTCAGCACATCCCTAAGTTACATGAGACATAAGAAACACATCTGCTGATGGCCAGAGTTATTTAGGACACTGAGTGCAAAGGTCAGCTACTGACAGAAGGAAATTCAGGGTAGATTGATGTAAAGTGAGGTAAACAAAGCAAAATAATCTTTATCACAGATTCTGAGCTATCAAGCCTGAGATGTTTCTGGGTTAGATTTAAGTCCAAGCTCATTAGCAATCAAAAAGAAGCAAAAAAACCCTTAGAAGGTACTGAAAAAAAGAAAATAGAGGGCAACACTATGACAGCAGATGATGAGGTGCCTGTATCTCAAGTGCTGTGCAGAGCTCTCACTCCCTCTCAAAGGAGAACCCAGTAAAATTGACAGAGACATCTGCAGAGCCTATTACACTACAAGAGTAGGTCTTGGCCATCCAGTATTCCTCTGTCAAGTATAACAGAGAATTTGAAGGGTGCTTGATTTTTCACAAAGACTCAAGTAGCACTCATTGATGCTAAAGTATCATTAAGCACAAAACAGACAGTTTCTAGCAGTTTAAGCAACAAGCTACCTAGACTGGAAAAATAAATACAGCACATAAGCCTCTAGGAACTACTAAAATAACTTTAAATCCTTTTATTATATTATTTTAAAGACAGGAAAAACATTCTTATGTAGGGCTTGATGCTAAGGTGAGACTTATCAGACTTTATCAGATTTTTATCTCACACACCCTCAGCTAATCATTTTACAAGGTAACTGGCTTCTTATGATAACTTCTGTAAGATATTTCTTCTCTAGTAAAAGAAGTTATGCAGCACAAAACCCACCAATTCTGGCTGTATAACAATTATTTTGACAGAGAAAACACAGGAAATCTATTAGAGATTTTACCTGAGGCCTTTGATTCCAGCTGGCATTCTACAGTTCCACTTAAGGGGGACAGAAGAGCAAGAAATAGTTAAGCTTAGATATGCTTTATAAACCATTAATTTCAATGACCAACACAAATACCATAAAGACCTCCAGAATCATCTCAAATTCACATAGTTGCTCATTTCCAGGATTTCACGGGGCTAAGAACAGATGTGTGTCAGAAATCAGGAAACTGGTTCAATTCCTTTGGGATTTTTTTTTCTTTTTTTTTCCAGAGTGGAAGCAAGTGGAAGGAAAGGGAAAGAAGAAAACCAATTTGAATAAACCATTGCAATTTCTGCCCTAAAAAGCAGCAGAGCCTTTGAGCAGGATGGCAACATCAGCTCCAGCAGCCAGATCTTCGTGGCAGCAGCTAAAGGGTTGAGATCTCAACAGATCTCTAACCATCAGCTCTGATAAATCAGGGATCAGAGCCATCGGTGCCTCCAGCGTTTCCTTTCCCAGCCACCTTACAACCAGCTGAGGAAAGATCATAGATAAGACACAAGCAGCAGCTGATAGCTCACCAGGGTGTGCTATGAGCACCATCAGTGTATTATTACTACTGCTTTAAGCATCATTACTATTGCTTTAAGCAATTTCCCTTCTCAGTACTTCCAGTATCTTGCCTAATACTAACCCTGCATTAAAGAGTAATCCCCTCTTACCATAAGAGTTTTTTTTCTATCTATATTTCTCTCTCTGCATCTCCCTTTATTTTTTCCCCCCCAATTCTTTTTCAACTCCCCTTCCTAAACCTGAGCACTTTCTGTTCCACACAAGATGCTCTTAGAATACTTCAGATACTAAAGTTTACAATATACCAACTAGCAAGTTGCAGTTAACACACCTGGTAGCATGGAGGTCTTGTAAAAGCACAGGGTGTTAATGGTGTATCTTCCTAAGGATGGATCTTCCTACTCTTTATAGCTTTGGACTGACAAAAAGGTTCCTTATTCCAATGGGGAGATTGGGTAGTTCACATTTTCTATTCAGGAGCAGCACACTGACTGAAATTCAGTACATCTAAGAAGAGGGAAAAAAAAAAACCCCAACCTACTGACACCCTGTATTTCTTTTTCTGCACTGATTCGTGATGCTCCTCATTCCTTGGTAAATGAAGAGGAAAAGCTCAAATGCACAAACCTAACTAGTGTAAAGAACTCCCCACATCTGACCTTTTGAAAATACTACAAGTTATTACATATGAAGAACCAAAAGCAGCCCTTTTTTTTAAACTTATTTGAAAACAATTATTTTTTTGCACATCACTCTCCAGTTTCTCCCTGTGCAAGGTAGCACACAAGAAATCAACTGGAAAAAAAAAAAAGTCATATTTGCCAACATCTTGATCCTTGCCTCTATCCCCTTCCACGGTAAAAACCCACAGTTTAGTTAAATCTCTTTATTTATAATCTTCTTACATCAAAACAGTTTCTCTTTTTTTTAGCATAAAAAAAGCCAGCAACAAAGCCTTCGGCTCACCCAGGCAACTAGCTTGGTTCTGATGGAAGGAAAGGCAGAGAGGAAAGAAGAAATCAACAGAAAGGCAGACAGAAGAAGGTAAAAGAAGCAGATCACAGTCCCAAGCTCTCTGAGAGGTTTCCCTGGAGGGCCTTGAGGCTGGGGAGCAGCTGAGCAGCGCTCGGCCGCTCCTCCGCGTTCCCCTCCCAGCAGCGGCTGATGACGCTCTGGAGGCTGCAGCCCAGAGGTGAGTGGCAGAAGATGGCAGCGGGCAGAGGTGGGCGCAGGTTGTAGGCCACCACGGCGTAGAGCACGTGCTGCCTCTCGCCCAGGTAGGGCTGCTCCTGCACCACCAGTTGCCAGAGAGTGATGGCAAAGGAGTAGATGTCGGCTTTGGCTGTCACCTTCTCCCCTTTGAGGAGCTCGGGGGCACGGTGAGTGTACGTGCCCGCTTGTTGGCAAACGTGGGGGCTCCGGAATGAGCCCTCTTCCAGTTTCTGGGAGCAGCCGAAGTCTCCGATCTTGCAGGTGCCCTGCTCGGTGATGAAGATGTTGGCTGGTTTTAGGTCCAAGTGCACGATGCCCACTGAGTGGAGGAAGGCCAAGCCGGTCATAATGTCACACGAATAGCAAACAGTCTCCTCCATGCTCAGGGCCTTCCTTCCACATCCTCCATCATCCTCCCCCTGTCTCCAGGCATCCCCAGTGCCATAAATGATGTGGTGCAGGGTGATGTTGCCCACATACTCCATAATGATGGTGCCCAGGCTGTCCTGGGCAGCCGGGGCGCACGTGCTGGCAGCCACCACACGTACCACGTTGCTGTGCTGCAGCCTGGCTACGTTCAGCTCAGCCCAGAAGCTCTGTTGTGATGCCAGGCGGTTTTTGCTGCTCTTCTTCACCTGCTTCACAGCCACGGTCACCCCGTGGTAAGTGGCTTTGTAGACAGAACCGAAGCCCCCAGAGCCCAAGGGGTGCAGGAGGCAGAGCTGGTCCCAGTCGATGGAGCACCAGGCCAGGCGGGGTGGCAAGCGGCGGGTCCTGACTGAAGGGGCTCCCCCCAAGAAGCTTTTGTTGTCTTTGCCAGGGATAACCAAAGGGCTGCTGCAGGGCCTCAAATCTGCAGATGGGGAAAACTCCAAAGGAAAAACACAGTTCAGAGGAATAGGTGAGGGCATAATAAGGTGGAAAAAACAACAAGCACTCACTCCAACAGAAGATTAGAAAGTTTCTCTGACAGAAAGAACTCTAGAGTGCCTTCCAAAGCCTTTTATCCTCTCTCCACTGTTATCCACCCCACCCACAAATTAACTGCATCTGTCACAACCACCTGCATGAACCCAGTTGGGCTCACCTGGAAACATTCTTCTCCAATCCTGAATTAAATCTCCAGAAATTCAAGGCAAATGGGTTTAAAACTACGAAAGGATTCTCAACCTCAACAGACAAGCCTAATGTCCCAGGGATATTTTCTGACTGTACTTGAACTAGATCAGCTCAGCCAGAGGGTTCCAAATAGGTATCACTCTGTATCCAGTCAGCAATGGAGATCTCCTGACACCCAGGACTGTCAGGAGAAATTTGTCACACATATTCACAAGGAAGCAAACCTGGACCAGAGATTAATGAGAATGGGGAATTTGGATTATCACCTGCCAGTGTGAAACAGATAGACCCAGGGAAGAGCCAGATAAATAGGTGCTAATATGCACTGCAGGAGTTATTAACAAGTGAGAGTGCAAAGGAGTCGGGGCTGCCTGGGTGGGACAGTCCCTGCAGATCACAGAATCTGAAGGTCACATACTCACAGAATGGTAGGGGTTGTCTTATTCTCAGGGAATATACTGAATTTTTGAATGGGAAGAGGGGTGTATTTTGGGATCTAACCAGTCTTAATGTAACTTACTGTCCTGCCTCAAGCTGTCTGCTGAGGGCCAGGGCAGGGGGATGTCCAGTGCCTGTCAATGTGAATACAACTAAAGATTTAAAGGCAAGCAGGCTTTTAGTCTTAATAAATGTTATTTTCCTGTAATCCATTGATGCCTTGGCCCAGTGACTTCCCAGGAGACACAACCCCTTTAGGACATGCTTGCCACACTTCACAGCCCTCTTTAGCTCTAGTATTACCACAGGCTGGAGGCGGGGGGCCACAGCATAAGCCAGGGGAGCCCTTCTCAGAGGGCAGCAGGTCTGCTGGGGACAAGCTGACCCTTCCCAGCCAGCTACCCTTCCTCAGGGGAACAGCCAGCAGCCTCCAACCACACCATTCCCATTTCACCTCTGTTCCCACAAGAAAAAAGGAATCTGCAGGACCCAGCAGAGACAGCTGCCCCATCTCAGCCCTGCTTCCAGCTGACAGGGAGCAAGGAATCCATCTCGCTCTGCTCACCCGTTTCTATTTCACTGGTGTGTCAGGGATATAGAAACTCCCTTTGTTTCCCATTGCTGTTAGTAACTGCTGCTGGTTGGGGGGCTGCTGGACTGAAGAAGCCAATCCTGACACTAAGGGTCTTAAAGGACTGGTGTGGATGTAACCCACTGCCATGGAAGGCACAGCAAACACAAGTTTCATTTTAATCCAGGTTGTTGGATCCACTGTTGTGTGTTGGGAACAGCCCAGGCTTTGTCCAAAATGAGGGAAGGACTGAGAAGGGGATTGGAACTGATTTCAGAGTGTTTAAGAGTGCAGAGTTCTATTCTCCACAAAAATGGCTTTATTTCTTTGTACATTTGGTTGGTGTTGTACCACAGAACAAGCCCTTGAAGGCTAGGCTTCTAAGAACTGCTTTAAAATACAGAGGCAGTGTTAAGCTCCTACCAAATTACTTTATAATCTTGCTAAAGCAGGCGAATTTCTCTCTTAAGTCCTTAAATTACAGTGCTGCTCTCAAAACATCCCTGTTCCTTAGCCTGTGCCTTAGTGATTTCTGAGAGCTTTTCTTCCCAGTGTCACATCAGTTTTCTCCTTTTCTCCATTTACTGTCAGTCCCTGTGATCTCAGTTTAGGATTTGATGATGAACCTGCATTCTTCCTGACGGGTATAGTGTTTCACAGTCCAAATGTTGCTTCCAGTCACACCTCATAGACTTCAGATGATATTCAGAGCTGCCTGAAAGCAGTTCTGATACCATCGATCACAGAGGGGTAAGTGATACTAGTATTTGAAGCCATATGCAGGATTGCTCTGAATACAGCCCACAGATTAACTGTGTGGGGTTTTTTTTTACTACAAGCTCAAAAAGAATCAAGTTCATGTTTCAGAGTTTGGTTGTTTTGGTGAGAGAACACCTCAGAATAGCAAACACAAGCAAGATTTCATTAAAGCAGACAGGGCTAAACTCAAATGCAAGGAACAAATACACCTGGAAGTGTTGTGATGTTATTTTACTACTGAGAGACATAATAATAATTGTTATTATTTTTAAAGGATAAGCCCTGGTTTATAAATAATAAGATCTTGTTGCAAATACACAGTGCCCAACACAGTGCTTGATGGCTTTTTTCTTTCCCATAAAGTTACTCCATGTGTTCAAGAGCAGGACACAAAGGTTCTCCTCACCTGAATGCACCAAGGTGTTAACTGGAGGCACTGGTGAGGCAGGTGAGGTTTTAATTTACTGGGGTCTCAGTGACCACCACTCACCAGGGTGCACCAGGGATAACAATCTGGGACAATCTGCTGCTGGAGATTAATATCACCATTGCAAAAGAGCACCTTGAGCTAAGCTAAGAGTGTCTAAACTTGGGGATAAAGATAATGATATGTGAAATACAGCTCTGACCCCCTGCAGTGGCCAGGCATAGATGGGTACCTGCCCTGGTGAGGTCACTGCTGTCATAGGGTAGGCACTTTACACAGGATTTCCAGCCAAATTGTTCATCTTGCCCCTTGGAGCAAAGCTGCTCACACAATCCCAGTAACTCAGCTGCCACCCAGCTCTGTGCTGCTGCAGTAAATACACCGGGGAAGTGGCAGCTCCCCGTGCAAACACCGGGTCTGCAGAGAGCTGCAGGGGGAAGAGGCAAGAGGAGCAGCTCCATTTGGTGTCTCTGAGAGGATGGCCTGGGCACTGCTGGGCCAGAGCCATCTAGCAGAGGTTGTCCTGGGTTTCAGGGGTTTTAACCTGCCTGATTACAATGGGTCATGCAGTTCCAAGTGTGTTGTTACCAGGTTTTCATCAGCAAATGAGCAGAAGCTTCTTGTAAAAACACTGCTGAAATGTGCCCATGCTAAAGAGAGAACAGCAACTATGAGGCAGCCTTGTAGTAATTTATTGGTAAGAGGAGCCAGACACTAAAGGAGATGATTTTCAGGTAAGGACAGACTTCAGTGAGTTTGGGAGCTCAGTCTCTGTGTGTTTGTCTAATGTTGAGTGTTTGATATTTTCATGTTGCAGCTCTGCTGTTGCTCATTTATGGCACAGCCCTCAGCCCTCCAGAGCCTGTGTTCTGTTTTCATTTTGTGAGAGAACTTGAGGATTTACCCCTGACCCTGTGGATAACGATTTAACACGAAGGCAGAAAGGCAGGGCTGAGCTTCATTTCAGAGGCCGAGCCCACAGGCCCTTTCTGCTGAAACTGTATCTAGGGCTACACCAGGAAAGCTGACAAACACCTTCCTGGCGGGAGCCTGTGCGCCCTCAGATAAATCGCTGTCTCTCATAGATTAATCAGGGGTTTGGAAGAAACTCTCCCAACTCTCCCAGGAACCCACAGGCCGTGTTAACCAGGAGATACCTTCACAAAGCACACGGTTCATTTGGGACTTGTTAAACACAAACACTTCCACTTTTTTGAACTAAACTAAAACAAAACTCCTTTCTCAGCTTTTTCCAGGTTTGCTTGCTAGCCTCCCATGCATCCTCACACACACAGACTTACGTGTCCAGCTGTACATCTGTACACACATATAACATGTTTAAGTGCTGTACTGATTTTCAGAAGCTGAGACTGTTCAGGTTCTCCGAATTCTCTCTCACAGACCAAGCAGGGATCTGACTGACTGATGTGAAGATGAAGCTAAATCATTCTTCCCCTTTGTACAGTGCATTTCAGTGCCATGGTGAAAATCAGTGCCCCAGGAAAGCTGTCAAGGAACAGTTCCAATGATTCCAGCCCAGCCACAGCCTGTTTTACTAATGTCCTGTTTTCAGATTGCTTGGCCACTGGCTGATGTCCCTTCAGTCCCCTCTGAGGTGAACTGGCTGTGTAGCTGGTGGGTTTATGACACAAACATCCCTGGAGGTGACCAGGCTGTGGGATGATCATGACACTGCAGAACAATTCTATTTTTGTAAGAGATCTCTGAAAAACATTCATTTCTGGAGGACACACGGACAGCCAACTACAACAAATGAATTATATAAAATACTGGGCGAGATCTTTCACTTTTATTAGGAGAAAGTTTATACTGAATTACCTGGGATAGAGCACTCGAGCAGGAACTTGAAACTTCACGCTGCTGCTGGGGTCCCTCATTTCCAACACCTCTATCTCCACTGTTGTTCAGAACACAGAAATCCAGTGCTACTGTCAACTTGCTAAAGGCCCCAGCTGGTAAAGATAAGCAGCAGCTAATCTTCCAATACCCTTCCCAGAGTCTGAAGCACGGACTCAGCTTTGCAATAGAGCTCACCTTGCTGCCCACCAGCGATCACTGGCCCTCCCCATGCCAGCTATGACAGCTGCCACTGTGGAAATCTCCATTTCTATCTGATTTAATACAAGGTTTTGATTTGCAAAGCAGGGAAACCCAACAGCATTGTGGCTGCTCAGTTCCTGCTAGGCCAGCAGCAGCTTTGTGTCAGAGTTTTGGATTTTTCATCAAAAAAATGTTCTTTTTCCTTGGGTATGCTTGTTTGTAGGAAAGGAGAGTGGAGGGGGAAACGGGCACAGCCTTTCTCTTCTGCTGCTGGAGGACAGTGAGACCAGATGTAGAACACACTGAAGGATCATTTCTGTGTATTTTGTTATGCAGGTTTTGGAAAGAGGTGGTTACAGGAGAGAGAGGAGGGAGGATGCCCGTGGCTCTGAATTTACCAAGGAAAACTCTGCAGGGATGGTGCTCTGGATACAGCACAACTATCACCCAGATAATCACAATCCTCTTATGACAGAGGCTGAGTGTGAGGCTGAGGGGTCTGTTTGGAAGGAAGACACTGTAACTCTGTGACAGGGGGTGTGAGAAGTGGGGTGGTGAGAAGTGGGGATAGTGAGAAGTGGGGTGGTTTTCTCATGGGGTGAGGGAATAAATGGCTTTGCAGAGTATTTCATGTTGTAGAGCATCTGTAGAGCTTTTGACTCCCAATGTAATAAGGCCGACTTTCTTTGGCAAATTAGAAACCTGTGACCCAGAAGTGGTAGACAGGCTCAGAGAAAAGGGGTAGGGAGCACAAGAAAGAAAACATCTGCACAGGGGAAGGCAAAAGCCAGCAACTCTGTCATAATCATTTCTCTCAGCCTGACTTACTGCAAGAAACGTAAAAAGTCAAGACTTGGAGAAGAGAGGAACTCAAACGCAGGAAAAGCCAGGCAGTGCTGAGGATGTTACCAAAGCCTGTTCTGAAAAGCAATGACATGGTGAAATGTTCTGCTGTTTTCCAGACAAACACTTGGGAACAACTGTGTGGAATGAGCAGAGGCAACTTCTGCCTTGGTGGGCAGGCTGCTTGTCTATCCCCCTGTGACCTCTTCAGTGTCACAGGCAGACGAGGGGTCGACGGGATCAAAGCAACGGGAGTTTCTCCTGGAGATATTCCAGGGACAAGCCGCGCACTGTGCCGAGCACATGCCACGTTCTTAGAGTTTATCCTGCAAAGCCGATGTAAATGACTGGAATTAATCTGGAATGCTGGACAGCCACTCACCTACACCTCCCACATGAGCAGTCCCACTACAGAACCCCTGAACTCACCTGCCAGCGCCTCTCAGCATTTCAAAGGGCATTTGGATGCCAAACTCAACTGCTCCCTTCAGCTCGGCTCTGTCTGGTCACAGAGATGGCAGCAGCATCCCGTGTGCTCCTTGGTGAAATCATGAAATGCAGCTACTTCTGCTTTCAGATTTTCTGAAGGAGCTGACATTGTCCCAGACATAAGTTGGAAAGATGGTTCCACCTTTTCCAACTGCACCCAGGGAAACGGGACGTGGTTGTGCAGCTACTCACTGCAATCCCAAACGGGTCGAGGTTATCTAGTGAAATGCCAGGCAGAAGTTATTCATTAACTAAAACCATTCTGTAATTTTATTGATATATTTTGTGGAGTTCACATATTTTTGTACAGCAAACATAACACTGTAGGCCACAAGAAGCTGCAGCACTATTGTTTAATAGCAGCAAGGTATATTTTATAATCAGGGTATGTGGACAATAAATAGTCTGTTTCTTTGGATGTGAATGTTTAAAATGAAGTTCTGCTGCAGCTTCATAATGTGATTGCTATTTTACAGAGCTTATACACAAAAATATATATGCAATCTTTTTGTCTATATTTTATACAAATACAACAGTAGTTTGTGAATACATTTTAAAGTACATATACATGATAAGCAACTCAATTTCCCATATCACAGGATAGCAAATTTTAAATGAAAGAAACATATACAAATTCAGTCTGGAATGCAGGGTTTTCTGTGTTCTTTTTTTTTTTTTTTGTCTTTTTTTTTCTCTATTTTTGACTCAAAACTTTTATCATTAAAACATTTTAGCATACAAGTCCAAACAATTTTCCACTAGCTAAAAATATAATTTCAGCAATCTGAGTCAGGTTTGGGTGTGTCATCATTCCCCAATATACTTTTTTTTTTTCCCCAGTTTTTGTCTAAATTCAAAGGCTTTTAGGAATATATAGTATGTTCTTCACTCCACACCATATAAAAAGCCCACATTTAATTTTAACTAGCAGTCACCTATTTTTGTGAACAAGAGCTGGGCTTGTCAGCGTTTAAATTTGCATGTCCAAAATTCTACTTTTGCAAGTGCATATGAATACATCGTGGTGTTGCACAAAGTTCATTAATGACAAATTAAGTCACAGTATAAAAATATATCATACAACTATAGGTCTAGTATAGTCCTTTTTTTTTTCTTTTTTTTTTCTTTTTTTTTTTTTTTCTATGGGTAAAAATACATCTGAATGAGACAGGGAGGTTTGTAGCACCATGAGAGGAGTTGTATCCCAAGTTACATTAGCAGCATGATCCAATATAACAATATTGCAGGAGTGTTTCTGAGGAGATAAACATTCACTCTGGTTCAACTGTACCACTGAAGCTTATACTGAAAAGTGTTTACATATGATTAGCAATAGTTCTGTGTCACTTCCAGGGCTAGATAACTGTTATCAAAAGACACTGCCTTCCAACGAAAGTCAGACACCCTCATTGCATAAAAGCTTTGGGACGATCCAAAGGCATTTGGAACCACTGGGGCGTGGTTTGGACGCTGAGCACGATGCTAAGTAGCCTGTGGTTTTAACTGTACACTGGGAGGATGCAGGATGGGCAGCTAAGCCTATATGGTTGACTACACATGAGATAACTACATTTGTTTCCAAGGCTTATCTATAGACTGAGAAGAATACAGGATGAGCTGCTAAACCAGTGTATGAGACAGACATAACAAAGGATGCAATCCTGCTCCCCTCCACCTTTATGGATGCAGGATCAGGCCCTAAGTTAACTTCAGACAGCAGCATAGTGATGATAGGATATGATTCAAAAACAACATAGTCTGTATCAAATACTGCATGTTCGACATGTTTTGCCATAGTTCACCATCCAGAACTCCAGAGGACACAGTTTGCAACTGGTGAGGACAAACTCCTAATTGTTTATGACTGGTATTCAAAATGGCAGTAGAAGACAGTGTAGTTTGAAACATGTAAACCTAGTAAAAACCATTGTAAAACCCTTAAGAAAGACACACTGGTTCTGTGCAATATAGCAAATTGATAAGAAAACACTGTAAAAATGTACCTGTTTAAAATTACAATGTCTACCATTTTGTACACAAAGCATTATACCAAAGGCCTACATATATGTAATCTAATGGCACTTGAAACAAATTATAATAAAAGGTTTTATAATAAAAAGCATAACCTGTAAGAAATTTTCTTAAAAGGTTTAGGTTTTCTTTTTGAAAGTGCTATATCTTGTAATATGTGTAACATAGAGGTTGACCAAGCTTTATTTTAAAAAATATTGGCCTATAATACAAGTTTAGCTCACTAGGCAAATGATCCTGAAAATATGTACTCTTAACATTCATTATTAGCTTAATAAAGCAATCAGCTCTGGCTCATGTTTCAGTCAGTATATGGTTTTTAAAAACCGCTACTGCCAAATTAACAATAAATCACTCTATTCCACAATTTACTACTAAATAAAGCACAAGCAACAAGTACACAAAAATAGATATATTTCAAAAACCAAAACCAAACCAAAACCAAAAAAAAAAAAAAAAAAAAAAAGAAAAACCCCCAAAGAAAACAAACAACCTTACTAGAAGTTTTGAAGTCGCACAAAGAGTGGTGCACGATCAGCCAGCCCTCCCCCTCCCCCCACCCCCACTCCCGCTGAGAATCCATCTGAAATCCAGAAAACTGCGGTTAAAAACTGACTGTTTAGGAGCCAATTTAGTGGCCAATACTGACTCTGCCCAAGTGATACTCCAAAGCACTCCGGTGGTGGTTGTATTGCTGACGCTGTCAGGCTGCTCCTGCCTTACCCTACATCCCGACCCAGCAGCAAACGCGCTGGGTGCAGCCACCCACTGACGCCCTGACTGAATGAGGTTCAATATCTTGTCTGAGGTCCCTAATTTCTCGAGCGAAACGTACGTCTAACTCCAAAGGAAACATCAATCCCTTTTCAGGAAGCTAAGGCACGACTGGAGTAGTGAAGATCCCGGCCCCGCGCTAAGAACGGGTGTTGGCAAAGCTTCTGTGGGGTGTTGGGGTTTGAATGAAGTCTGATTGGCAACCGAGACTGGTGAGAATGGGAGTCTGGGTGCCAGAGGCTGCCCCGGCCGCAGCTGGCCGAGCGCTCCCAACTCCCCTCTGCTGCAGGGGGAATTTCAGGTGCTCGGCCCCGGGCGGGACGTATCCCACTGGAGGGATTGAGAGGATTGAGAATGAACCCGAGTTCTTCCTAGCTGCGTTGGGGTTGGTGATTGAAACTAGACTTACATTTGGTTGCGTTTCTCTTGTGCTCTGTTCATCTGTGTTTTTCTGTCCTTTTAGTAAAAAGTGAAGAGAGATAAAAAAAAAAGCAATATTGAACAAATCATTCAACTGCTGATGGAAGTGAAGCGAGCAATCTGTTTCACAGAAACCAGAGGAAGCAGTCATGAAGCAGAGCTAAAAGCCCACTTGGAGAGAACATGCTCCTAAACATAAAATCTAGGAGTAGTTTGCAGAATTTCAAAAGGTTTTTTTTTTTCCTTATTAATACATCCTTATTTTAATGCCTTTGGAACACAAACACATTTATAAAAATGTTTATCTTTCAGTAATAAAATTTAAATACACATATGTATAAAATAGTAAAACTACACCTGCATATTGCTCCTGGAATTAAAAAACAAAACAAAACAAAAGTAGGAGCTACTGATAAAACATCCGGAGCATGAGCTCCTTAAATGGGAGCAACTTTTGTTTCTGTGAAGTATATTTAGTTTAACCACTTAAAACCTTGTATGAATCCTCATTATTGTTTGAGAGATACTAATGGACTTGATTTCTATTTTTTAATTCCTTATACAAAAATGACAAGGAAAAGAATGTTCTTGTTGAATTACAGCAAATCTAGTTTGCTTCCATGCATCACAGGGTTGCTTATTTTTTTTTCTTTTTTAATTTTTTTTCCTCTTTTGGTTATTAGGGGTTGGGGAATAGAATATATTGCATTAGGTAAAAGTGGTGTAAGCAATATGCTTTTACTTCACTCCTAAGAGTCCTGTCTTTAAATCTTGGCAATGGGCAAAAAGTCCCTAACCAAGTACCCAGGTGTAGAAAGTGTGATTAACATCTAAATTGTTGCTTAGGAGGACATAACACACCATGTAACACAACTGAAAAGATCATTTCAATTAAAAAAAAAAAAACCCAAAACAAACCAAAACCAAAAATAAAATCAACCAACCAAAAAAAAAAAAAAAGGTATTTGCAAATGTACATTCACTCTCTGACTGCACACTAGTTTTGAACTGAAAATAGATACACACTTTCTGGCTGGACTTAATCCACCCTTTGGTGGTGGCAACTGGGAGAAGACTGATGCCTACAACTGTGAATACTCTACTGGAAGATTCCTATGCAGTACTTTTTCTATGCTACTAAAGAGAACAAAAAAAACCAAACCCCAGAAAGTTAAGAATTCAAAACAAAAAACTGCGACAAAATATTCTGCATGACTACATTACAACACTTCTATATTTCAAGATCAGCCATTAATTTTGCCTGTTTCCCTCTACCAGAGTCATGAAAGCACAACACAGTTCCAAATTCAACTTGAAACATTTGTCATTTAGGCAAGCAGAGATGCTCTGATGAAATTCTGTTCAGCCATGATTTTAGAGAATTAAACTAAGTGGGTTTTTTTTCCTTCCATCAACAGGCCAGAGAAATTTAAGCCAGAAAGTGGCAAAATTCTGAACATCTTTTATAATGACTTCAATACAAGTCAAAATGCTATATATATGTACATGTGTATATATGGACTTCTATATATACACACACAAGTTTTCAGAAAAATCTGAATTCTACCTTTATTTTGAAAATTTAGATTTGTCATTGTCGATGGGGTGTGTCACCATTTGGGAAGAGGATTTGTTTGGAAATGGATAAGTTGTTTTTTTTTCCCAGATCTTCAGGAATCTTTGTGATACAGATTTCAACCAGATTCTTTGCAAATAGTTAAATATATTAAGAAGTAAAAATGGTGGTTCTACCACTGATAAAGGAGAATTGCTGGTATGGTCGAAACCGGTTTTCCAAAAGGCTTGAGAGTTTGCTTGGGATGACTTCCTAGGGAACGTTTCAAACGTGACAATTGGCAGTGAAAATGAAAACAACACGACGAGACTTTTGTTTTTTTTAAAAAAAAGAAACAAAAACAAAACCCAACCAACAAACCAACAAAGTAAACACAGCTGAGAATAAACACTTTCAAAAAAAAACATTTTTAAAAAAAGTTAATTTAAATTTCTTACTGGCTTCATGAGATTGGTACTGTACAAAAGCAGAGAATTGATAATGTCTTATAGTAGGCACTAAGTTAAAAATGGTCACCTAAGGCATTTCTACAATAGACAGGAACAAGCCAGCTTTATACATCCTACTGGAAAGCTTGATGAAACCGCGGGAGGGTGGTGGTTGTGCTTAGACTGCTTGTGAAAGCTGCTGACAGCGAGTGCAGGGACCCAAGACCTATACTATTGCTAGGATCTTGTGGATCCTGGGTCTGGGGTGGAAGTTGAGGCATAGAAGAATGTGCCTCCTCTTGTGTGTAACTCATCCCGAGGTTTCCCACTGAAACGGAAGGATTATAGGGAGGGCCGTTGACAGGTATGAAGTTGAACAGCTGGGAAAAGTCCAACGATGGGGTGTTTAGAGGTTCGCTAATAGGAACGGAGCCCTTGGAAAGGGAAACCTCCCCAGACCCATCATCTAGTGGCCCTACTTGTGGATCCAGACCTAGTTTTGATGAAGATGCTTGAGAATCCTGGGATGAAGAAGGCATACCACTTTGCAACTCCATTAAGTAACTTTCGATTTCCCCTTTCAATGGCTGTTCTTTTTCAGGCATAGAAATTGCGTATGAGGTAGTACCGAGCGGATATTTCAACGATAGCTGGTGAGGAGGGTGGACAGACTCCATATCTATTGGACAAGGCATTCCCAATGGTAACGATGTGGCAACCATTTGGTGTGCAGATGCAGAACTCTGCATGGACTGAATCTGAGTGTTGTAGAGATTTAATTGCAAAGTGTTTGTAAATGGCTTTGATGTCAGTTCACTGGAAGGTAAAGACATCACTGGAAGCAGCTCATCCTTAATAGGCACAGAAACGTTGCAGGTAAAGGGATCTAGAAGGTCCATTGGCTCTGTTTTGACCTTCAAAAGTTCTTGGTTGTGACTTTTCTTCATGTGGCGCGTGAGGTGATCCTTCCGCCCGAATCTCTGTGCACAGTACTGACAGAGGAAGTCCTTTCTTCCAGTGTGCACTACCATGTGTCTACGGACATCCTTTCGGGTGTAGAACCGACGATCACAGTGTTCACACTGGTGTTTTTTCTCCTTCACTCCACCCGATGACTTGCCTGCGTGAGTTTTGAGGTGCTCCAGCAGCACTCCTGTGCTTTCAAAAGTCTGCAAACATACCTTACAGGTGAGGTCACCGCTTGTTGCAGCATGCAAAGCCAGGTGACGTTTGAACCCGAGCTTGGTATTGTAGTTCTTTCCACATTCTTCACACTTAAAGGCCTCTTTGTTGGGATTGTGTGTATGTAGGTGATTCTTTAGGTGATCTTTTCGGTGAAACATTTTCTCACAATAATTACACTTGTGGGTTTTCTCAGGAGAATGAGTAGCCATATGCCTTTAAACACAGATATATTCTGTAAGTAATTATTTTGATCAAAAAACACACGTGCTCATTTTTTTTTTTAATGGCAGCTAAATACTACACTAAGGGCTGCTTTGCAACAGAACCTTTTAACTGAAAGCATGACACTACAAAGACAAGTTTGACAAATTTAAATATAGCAAACCGCGAGCCATTTCTCTTAAATCGACACTTTAGTTTTGGTGGAATTTAGCTACTGTAACAGGGGTATAAGGGGAAGTAGGAAAGTACTCGTGTAAAAGTCCATAGCCAAAAGATTTTCAGTCCATACTCTTTTTTTTTTTTTCTTGTGACAATTCCTTATACAAATGAAAATTCTACGCTCATTTAAAAAAAAAAACAAAACAGAAAAGAAAAGAAGAAGAAAAACAAGAAACAAACAAACAGAAAACAAAAGCAGAAAACAAATCAAGAAACAAAATCAAAGACATTAGCTTGCAAACTTAGGTAATTTAGAATACTAGAAACAATCCAATGGCTACTTTAATTAACACATCCTCTCTGCAATCAGCTGAAGGCGTACACAAATATATACTTTTACACAGCTTAACACGGCCAACATAAAATAGATAATATAATCTGAAAGATAAATAGAGTTTAATACCTTAGTAATTTGTACTTAGAAACAAAGGCCTTGGTGCAGTCTTGTTGTGTGCACTTGTAGGGCCTCTCTCCTGTGTGAGAGTATGAGTGAACCTTTAATTTCTCAACACTGTTAAAGGCCTTGTCACACAGTTGGCAAGGAAAGTTTTTTCTTGGTTTGGTTTCACCACGCTTACGTTTCCCTGAAGGGACTTTCTGGGTATCTCTTACTTCTGACAAATCACCAGGAATGACAGTGGCCATCGCAGCCTAAACCAGGCCTTCTTGTTGGACACTTGGGAATTGCCCAACTCCACTAAATGATTTAGCTTTAGATGGCTTCTCAAGTTTCATGTGGTCGTAAAAGAAAGCAAAAGGGGACTGGAAAAAAAAAATAAGAAACAACTAGTTTGTAACTAAACTTAGATTTTGAAGTTTACTTGCTATGTGATGCTTCTGAATAAAACTTAAAAATAAAATTAGGTTCAGCTGGTCTAATGTAATACCTGCAGGTTTCGTTACACTATTTGCTGCAACTCTTAAAACTCATTGCTCAGGATGAACAGATCCACATATGCCCTGAAATCACAGCTCACAACCTTCCCCTGGAGCACTGCTGGAGAACAGTTTCTGTCAGATTATGGGAGGCATCAGGCAAAGAACCTACCTACCCAGCCAGGCGGCTGCGGGCAGCTTCAGATTTCAAAGGAACTGAAGTGGTGCTGGTGGTGTTTGCACAGCCACGGGCACACCCGCACACACACCCGCAGAGAGGTGACAGTCTGTCACCCCTGGAATGTTTGAAAACCTGTGTGACAGGCGGCAGTATCGTGGGGACAGGTTGGGGGGGGGTGGGCAGAGTTTGGGTGTTCCTCCTGGGATGACTGCACAAATATGCACCTACTTTGGTAAAGTAGCCAAGGATTGCTATTCTCCTGAAATCTACCCTCTGCTAATACAGACTTGATGGTCTAACAACAGAAATCCCAGGGATTAAGGACAGATTAGGGTATTGTTAACCCAATGCTGGAGACCTCCACCCTCCTCACGCTGTCCTGCAAGATGTAGGGGCTGTAAGCGTTTGGATTTTGGTTAGGTCAGGATAGAGGTTCATAGCCCTGCTGGGGCATTGCAAAGTGGGAACTAAACCAGAGGTTCTCATCTAACGCTTGTGCCTGACTTTAAATTCATCATCTGGTAACATATAGTAGCAACTGGGCGCCTGTCACTACAGGGCACTCAACAGCCCTCCTTTTGTCAGGGGTAGCTGACAGCTCTTTTTCACCACGGGAGCACTATTGCTACTATAGATACCAAAATCCACTGCTATCCACTGTGGGAAGGGTCAAGCATGAGGTCTGTGGCAGCAGGGTGAGGAGGAGGATGGCGGGAGGACAGCACTCAAGGCAAACATTTGGCAGGGCCAGAAACCCCCCAGATTTGGCCTTTCTCCCTCAAAAGCAGCACGTCCCTCTCCCCAGCGTCACGGCTCACAGCTGCTGTCCACCCCAGCTTCTGCCAGGGCAGCTGCCCGAGAGGTGCCGAGCCGGGCGGCACCGGGGCTGGGTCTGCGGCTGTGCCGGGCCCCACAGCCCCCAGTAGCAGAGCAGGGAAATCCAGCAGCTGCTGAGACAGGTGGAGCCGGGCGGCTGGGAGCTGGGCAGGGAGCAGCAGGCCACAGCTGCTCCGACCGAACGCCATCTCCCCCCTCAGCAGAACGGGCTCTTCCCCGTTGGCAGCAAGGGGAGGCCTGGGAGATTGGAGGTGGCCTCAGCTCTCCTCTCTCCTCTGCTGAAGCTCAGAAGAGATGGAGGGAGCCAAAGGAGAGCAGCATCCAAGTGCAATGGGGGCAAAACCAAAGGTCAAGAGCCCCAGCATGGCCCTGGGAGAAAGTGAGGAGGAAAGACAGCCTGTGTTTCTCTCAATGCAGAACGGGAGGGCTGGAGAGGCAGGGAGGTAGAGAAGGGAACACAACTCTTCAGTATTGGCATTTTATGAAAGCTTAAGACTGAGATCTCCATTTGAAACGTGTACATGGAGTCTGTGCCTCTTCCTTCCTGCTTCCCATAACTTCTCCCCTGTCTTTACAAGAGAAGAGAAATACTGGCACCCAAAGATGGAAATCTGCTGCCTTTCAACCCTGAAGTCCTTGAATGGCAGGCTAACTATGCTACCTCCTTTAAGCATCAAGTTTGGCAGGATCACCTCTACTCCCCCAAATTTCATATGGAACACTAACCTCTTTAAAGACACCCAGTGACAGAAAAGGTGTTTCTTTAATGACTTAGGGTTTCAGATTTGTCTCAGATTCATTCCCACTCATGGGACGAAGCCTGGAGACATCAGTTCCATGAGTGAGAACATTCACAGGTCTTCAAAGTATCAGCTTAATTTTATTTTCTGTTTCATAATCAACTATCTAGTCCATAGGTGAAAAAAATGGAACATTTGTTTGGATACTTGGGAGCAATAATTTTCTGCAATAAAAGTAAATGAAGACCAGTTGCAAAGACTTTATTGAGGCCACTAATGTAATCAAAAGGAAGATCTGATTCACAACAAAGCTGTGAGATATTTTTGGATTTAAATACTTTAGTCAGAATCTGGTAATAAAATTCATTTTGCTTTTCTGTAAATGAACACACTGGTCTTCTACATATGTTGGCCTGAATATAGAATGAAATCTATTTTCAGCATAATCTCTCCTGACAAATGAACTTTGGGGGGAGAAAAGAAATCCATCCTGATCTACACTTACATAGGATGTATCTATAGCAAACAGACACCTATATGGGACCTGCCACACAGAGCTGACAGTGCAGGAGCCACAGCCCTTTCTTCAGGGCTGGGGCAGCTGCATTCTCAACGGGGTAAGAAAGGGCTGTGAGCCCCTGCACTTCCCTGCCAAATCCACACCCAGCCTGAGACAGGGCAGCTTTAGCCACAGGGGGCAAGGGAATCAACTCCATCCATGGTCTTCTGCAGGGGACAGGGGTTTGTGTGACCATGCTGGGTCTGGAGCTCAGCAGCAAGCAGCTCTGTGCCCAGGTGACAAGGGGAGCAAGGACAGCTGGCGGGACATGGGGAGGGACAACAGACACACAGCCAGGGAGGTGCTGGGACTGCAGGGGGTGGGAATATCTCACAACATGAGGATAGGGATGAGATGGTGGGGAGGAATGGAATGAGCATGAGGCTGGGGAGATGCAGGATGTTAGGCCATGCAGAAGGGCACCAGGCAGGGTCTGATCTGGGGCCAGAAGTAGTGCTTGTTGTGGGACAGTGTATAAGGCTTAACAAA
>JAOEGS010005328.1:0-30107 GCA_025447755.1 Corythornis vintsioides
TCTGCGGGGGTGTGTTTTAACCCACCCCCCTTTGGTCGGGGGGCGACAGAAGGGGGAGGACGCCCAAGCCCGGCGACCCCCCCCCCCCCCCCCCCCCCCCCGCCACGGGCCCGGCCAGCCCCTTACCTCCTCCTCCAGCTCCACCACCTGCTGCTCCAGCTCCGTCATCCGCGCCTTCTTCCTGTCGCGGGCGCTCTGCGCGGCCACGCGGTTCTTCAGCTTCCTGGAGGCAAGGCAGGATCGGAGGCCGTCAGCGCCACGGGAGCCCCGACCGGGCACCGCGGCACCACCGCCACCACTCACCTGCGCAACGCCTTCTCCTCCGGGCTCAGGTGAGTGAGCCGCTGCCGCTTCCGAGGCGGCTGCGGAGCCTCCAAGCCCGGGGGACCGGGGGCGGCTCCGGCCGGCAGGACAACAGAGAGGTGCCGGCCGGGCGACTCGGCCGCCTTGCCGGGGAGGAGAAGCAGCCGGGCGGCTGCAGCACCGGGCAGCGCTGCCATAGCCGGCGCGGACGGGACGGGAGGCGAGGCGCTGCCCGGCGCCAGGACTCGCGGAACTGCTCTGTGCCTGGCCCCGCCCGCATTTCTACCATCGTGGCTGTTCCTCATTGGCCGGGGTATCCTGACGATGCTCGCAGGGCAGGCTGCGATTGGGCCGCGCTGCAGCAAGCCCGCGAATGGATTGCATCAGACCAGGGCACGGGGAGAGGCCGCTTGGGCCGGTAGGGCTTGTGGGGCGCCTGGGAGTATTGAGGCGCGGCGCGACCCGGCCCAGCACAGCGCCGCGGTGCCGCTTCTCCCTGCTCTGCCCAGCGCCACGGTGCCCGCTTCTCCCTGCCCAGCCCAGCCCGGCCCAGCTCAGCCCAGCACCAGGGTGCCAGCTTTTCCCGATCCGGCCCGGCCCAGCGCCAGGGTGCCCGCTTCTCCCTGCCCGAGTCCGGGTCGTGCCCCAGGGCTCTGCCGTGCTGCTGGCTGGAGCCAGAGCGGGCCTGGGGTTGAGGAGGTGCCGGGCCCGGAGAGAGGTGACGGTGAAAGCTCCCAGAGCCGGTCTGTCCTGAGTGTCACAACCGCAGTCCCAGATAAAGGGACAACTTCAGTGGGCACACGAGTGTCAAGAATGGAGCTATAGCAGTGATATGAGAATGGGCTAAAGAAATGAGCTAAAAGGATCCCAAAAGCAGGCAGCAGGTTGGTGACTGCTGAGGAGCAGCTGGTGAGCAGCAAAGCTCACAGAAATGGCTCGTTCTCTGCAGCCAGCCCCTTGCTCAGAGGCAGCAGGACAGTGATGTGGGTGCTTCTGCTGGTGCCTGGCAAAGGATGAGCTCATACTCGATGGGTTAGTGTCAAATCCGGGAGACCTTGGGCCCAGACAATTAGAATTTTTCAGGTGGAAAGGCTGGAAATGTTTCTGGTGTGGGCATGCAGTTGTTGGGCAGCATGCACACCGAGGGGGGCTGCTCTGAAATGCCAGCCAGAGCTTGCCACCCTCTGCTGCTGTTTGCCTGTGACCTGAGTGGCTACAGCATGTTGAAACTCTGGCTACTTACACTAGTTTCTGAAATCCGTTCCTACGGTGATGTTAAACAGTAAAGCAAATAGTGGAGTTCAAAGGCACTGGTGTGCTCACTTGGCATTGCCCCAGGTTGGGAGTTCTGCCAGGGTTTCATGATAGAAAGAACAAACTGCAATTCTAAGTTTGTGTTTTTTCTTTCTTTACTCACTGCACCGTGGCATTTAGTTAAGGCTTAGCATTCACCTTTCTACTTTGACACCTTTGTGAAAAATACGGAGACTACTAGATAAGCCTTTTAGCCTGAGTGCATGAAGTTGTTTATTGTGGTCGTGCAAAGCCAGATACTTGTCATTGAAAATTATCTGCCTCTCCTTTGTATGTCTCTTCTGGGTTTGGACTCACATTTCCTCTCTCATGCTAGTTCTCAATTAAAAACTTTACAGTTTTCTAACAAAATACAGGTCCAATATTAATATCTTATTCTGATTTCAGACATTCATTTAATGTAAGCTCTTGTTTACAACAAGGGAAAATGTTGAGCAGGCTGCCCCTGCTCATGCTGCTTTGTGATATTTATAGCTGTGCTGCTAAGACTAGCTGTGATGTGATTTATCATATAGACATCTGGATTTCTTAGCATTACTGCTGAAGAAAAATGGTAACTTTCTGACTGTATGTAATTTAATCTTCCTATTTAATTTTACATGAACCAGAGCAAAAGTACCTTTTTAATTTTTGCAACATCATGACTGTGGATAAGCTTCAGACATGCAGAGATTTATATACCAGTAGTGGTATATGAGCCACTTCAGAGAGATGTGACCAGACAAAACTGGAAGCTGCCCTTGGCACTGGTGGTGTCCAGTTACTGAATATAATATTGGCATCCATTACAATGTCTAGTGTTGGCAGGAACAGTTGGCAAAAGAAGGACATGACGCCCTGCAATCTAGTCCTGTTGAATAATTTTAGCTGTATTGCTAAGACTAGCTGTGAAATAGATACTGAGAATATTTTTAGGCTCACAAATATTATGTTTACTATCATTAGGATACATATAAACATTATATAGTTAAGTAACTGGGTAAAAAAGTGGCAAAGGAAGAATTCAATAAATCTATTCTCACACCAGACACCTTTTCAGAAAGCTTTAATTCAAAGACTTCGAGTTTAATTCTGGCTTTACCTTTTGGGGTTTGGTTTTGGGTTTTTCTCCTCTCCAAATCCACTGAGTGTAAATTCTTTTTTTTGTACTTTTGTTTTTTTACAGTCAGTGGATTCAAGCCTGTGAGCCACATGACAGTGCTCTAGTAACTCAAGAATGCTGCTCACCCTGCCCTTGAGCTCAGCACCACTATCCCTCTTCAGGATGTCCACTGAGGATACTGCTGCCCGTCCTGCTACGACATTAGTTCCTGCTGACATTGTGCGTTCCAGGTGGCCAACCCGCCAAAGGAAAGAGTTCTGCTTAACAAAGGTTTGTTTAACAAAGGCTTTGCCCTTGTGTAATATCAGATACAGAGAAAGAAACAGGAGTTGAATGTTATCTGTGTATGAAAAAGGAGGACTAGAAGAGGGAGAGGGAATCAAGAGGGTGTAGAGAAAAGGCAGCTTAACTCACAGGCATAGTCTGTGAAAGAGCTTGTTTGTCCAGTGTGTCTGAAAACACTTGGAGAGTGGCCTAGGGCCCCAAGTTCGTGTCAACAGCTGGAGTGTTCCCAGATTGTGTATCAATAGCTCATGAAATGATGAAGGGAACTGTTCTGCATCCTAAAATGAGGTTATTCCAAAACTGCAATGTCTGTACTGAAATTTGTGTTCATTTGATTTTTAACTTTCATTACTACACACTGGGATTCAAGTGTGACTCAAAACTCTCTCAGTCCTAAGGTGGAACATTACCTAAGCAACCATTACCTTTCTGCAGGAGACTGCTAACCTAGCTGCTGAGGTCATTGTTAGCTGAAGTCAGAGTTTCTCTGCAGGCACATTGTTCAGTGGTCTGGGGCGCTGGCAACACTTCCACACAGTCTTAACAGCCTTTGGGAAATGCATAGGGGTTGATGCTGCTCCAGTTGCTCTGGGTGGAAGGGTTGCTTTTAATTGTTGTAGGAGACGGGGAGAATTTATAGGAAATGTGATAATAAAGGATATAGCACCTTTCAGCACTCTGGCAAGCCTAGTAGTAAAAATTATATCCCCCTTCTTCACCCAAAAGGTGACACTTCCACAGCAAGAGGAACTGTGCAGAATCCCTGTCCTCAAGCTGCTGACCTCTCTGCTGCAGAAGGGATGTTGGCTTTGCCTGCTCTGAACTCCCACAGCCTGAGTCCTGCACAAAGGTGATTCTTTGCTCAGCTATCCTCCTTCTCCATTAATACTGACAAACTCTGCCTCATTTGCTTCTGTGATTGTTTTCAGAGTACCACCAGAGAAGCGTGGGAAGGACCAGTGAGTCCGACTCTCCTGCAGGCATCTTACAAACACGTCCCTTGCATTCCAGTTCCTTGTCCCCACATTCCACCTGCAACCCTTGCCAGTGCCTGTTGCTGCTCAGAACCACGTGGAACGGTGTGTGGATCTGCATAGTCCCCTGGCCCAGCTGCTTTGGTGAGATTCCATCCTACCTTGGGTGCCTCCTGTTAGAACTCTCCCTTAGAGTACCCCTGTGTTCTCCCCACAGGGTGTCCCAGCAGTGTCAGTTGACTCAGGCAGCATACATCTTGTGACAGAGATCACATGCCCTTGGAGGCTTCTCTGTCTCCCCATCCCAATAGAATTAGTTCTCCCATCACCATAGTCATTGAAGCCTTGCTTCTGATTCACAAGGGAAGTCTGAATTAACGCAGACAATGCTGCTAGTGTTCCTGTAACAAAGATATTCTGAAAGTTTGCTAGAATTTGAGCCTTTTACAAGGCCCTTTTTTAAGGAAAAGAGTGTCTGTCTCCCCTGCATTTGAGTTCCCAGCAGCCACAGGCTATACAGATCACCTTGGAGCTCTTCTAGGCACTTTAGTAGCATTGACTACAAAGAGGTTATGTCCTATGCCAGATTTAATAGCAATGCATGCAGTACCTGATAAAAAAGGCAGGTTGGAAGCATACTTCCCAAAGGCCAGTTGAGGATGCACGTGTTAGCAACTGATTGACTTAATTTTTATCTAATACAAACCTCCATTGTTGCCCTGTCCTGCAGCAACCTTTCTGAATCACAGATTTTGTGACAGCAAAAGTATCTCATGCTTCATGACTTCCAAAATTTTGTGTATGTTTTAATGTAACAGAATACAAGATGTCAGGTTTTTCTTAACAACATCTAATGACAGATCTCTCTTTTTGGAGTCATAGCGGGAAAATTAAGATTAAGCAACCTATATAAAGAGCTCAGAATGCTTCTCACATCTATACAGGATCTTCTTTTCCCTGTCTTTCACCTGCATTGTAATTATAATTTGTTTCATTTTGTTAGATGCCTCTGAAAATCAGTAATTCTGTGGTCTCAAGCAATACAAGAAATTAACTAACCTGTATAGTTTTGTAGCAGTTGCATTTTTTTGCCTATTTGCTACATTTTCCAGAGAGCTGACACACTTCTGAAACAGCAGTGGTCTCAGTGTAGGGGCAGCCTGCTAATCCCCACTTCAGCTGAAAGCTGCTCTCCCACTGCCACGGAATGCTGACTTCCAAGGGAAAGCCTGCCTGGTTACAGGGACATTCCACTGATTTGGTGTAAAGATCTCTTGATTTGTTCTGTCAGGCTGAGAAGGAAATTTCTCTTGCACAGGGACTGGAGCACATCGCTCATGGAAATATAAAAGAAGGCAAGCTATCCACACCAAGGTAAACAGAAAGGCTTGCTTCCCAGCAACCCTGTGCTACTAGTTCTGTAATAATGAAACTTTACTGGAAAGCTTTGCAAACATTGGTCATGTAAACTGATCTTTATACGTGGTGACTGGATGCCCTTGGGAGGATTTATGTAAACTGCCCGTGCCTGAGACACACCACCTGGGAATCAAACAGCTGTGGGTCACCTGTCAGGGAAGCAGGCTCAGGTCAGGGAGCCTCTTTGGTGGACACCCCAACTAGCTGGTAAACAAAGGCATTCCACAGGTCAAGGGCATTTGTGGTTGTTCAGCATCTATC
Organism: Corythornis vintsioides; assembly: GCA_025447755.1. NCBI lineage: Eukaryota > Metazoa > Chordata > Aves > Coraciiformes > Alcedinidae > Corythornis > Corythornis vintsioides. Next base: position 5,659 of record JAOEGS010005328.1, read on the forward strand.
TTTGGGGCTTTACTTTGCAGTTCTGGCTTCTGTTTTCAAACAACTTGCTTAATGCTGAGCCCATCCCCTTCCCACACCATTCCTCTATCCAGCAGCCTAGCTTATTGGATTCCCCTGTCTAGCTGTTGGTTTGTCTCATTGTAACATCATTTCCATGCTGTGGTCCTGCTGTAGCTCTTTGGCTGTTTTCTTTCTAGCTTGATCCCAGTCACAGTGTTCCTGTGCAAAGTTCTTTTCATAGTGGTGGTGGGAAAATGTGGACCAGAGACCTGTACATATTATCCAGGATTTGAAGGTTCTAGAGTATGGCCCATTTTAACATACTTTTCAAACATGAGTAAGGTCCTGGCTAAACTAGAGGATAGGCTGTGCACTGTGAGTTCTGCTTTCAGGTGGGATGTTTCTTGAGAGGTATGATGTCTACCTTCGTGGTGAAGGGTAGAGGTACCAGTCAGATTGATGTAGTGAATGCTTCTTTGGGGGATGATGTTGCAGAATGTGCTTGGGCAGTACAAGAGAGGCTGAGCTTGCTGTTGTGCTCTCCCAGTGAGCTGACCCCTGCTGTTCTGGTTTCTGGGTGTTGAACATGTTGAGCAAACTCTCTGAGGAAAACAGCCAGCTGGTGAAATCTCACATGCCTAGAAGCTCCTGTTACAGTAAGTTTTCTGTTTGTACATCCTGCTTCAGAACTGGAATCTCCTCTTTGAAAACAGTCTGGGGGGTAGACAACTGTGCTTAGGAACTTTATGACTACTTCCTATTGTCAGAAGCTAGCTCTTGTTTGGAGCAGTGCCAGCTTTTGGCAGGAAATACCTTCTCTTATTTCTTAGTCATTCCCTAGCCTTTGAAATTCCTTTAGAAGTTCAGACCCCCTGAGTGTCCTGGCAACTTTCTTGCTTGTAATTTTGAAATTATTTCCTTATATTCTTCAGTTTGGATGCCTTCATCCAGTTCTGCTTGTTGTGGCCTCTAGCTGTCATAAGAAACCCTGTGTGAAAAGAGGCAGAGGAAAGTCACCAGCAAATGTCAAGGTAGGAATCAGTTCTGTCTTAACATCAGTTCAGCCAAAATGTGAGAGGTATGGTCACTATCATCTGCCTCCTGCCCCATACAGTTTTGATTTGCTGAATGCTCTGAAGGCACAGGGTGACAGCTGGTCACAGAGGGATGAAGCTCTCATGCCTCCTTCCTGGTAGCCTCATTTACTTCCTCTGTTAGCACTTCAATGGTAATTCTTATGTAATGGCCAGGGACAGTTGAAGCCCTTTATATACTAATTAAATAGATCATATGCTAGTACTAGGATGTGGAAAATGCAGTGCTTTGAGGTGATTAATTAAAAGTGCCAGTCAGATCTTGTAACTTAGGTGTTTTTAATATAATAGATAACCCAAGATGAAATAACTGCTGCTTAACTCAGTATGAAGGAATCAGTTGTTAGTGTAGTAGTGAGAGTCAGAAGTGGTGAAATCTATTAGTTGGCTTTAATCACAGGACATCATCATGTTTCAGGGTTTATCCATTGTAATTGGGATTAGTAGCTGATACATTAGACAGTTTAATCATGTGCTTCAAATTAGTGTTGTTTACATATCTTATTCACTTTAAATGATGTACTGCTTCAAGTAGGGCCATGGGAACAGCAACGTGTACTATATATTTACTCCAGAAATAGCAATAACAATGTTGAATTAAATACAGAAGTGTTGATCATATGTTGTTGTGGTTTAACACCAGCTGGCAGCTAAGCCACACAGACACCCAATCACTTCTCCCCAGTGGGATGGGGAAGAGAATTGAAAAGGTGAAAGTGAGAAAACCTGTGGGATGAGATCAAAACACTTTAATAGGACACAAAAGGAAGGGGAAATAATAATAATTATAATGATAATAATAGAATGTAGAAAACATGTGATGCACAGTACAGTTGCTCACCACCTGCTGGCTGGTGCCCAGCCAAGCCCTGAGCCATGGTGTTCCCCAGCCAACTCCCCAGTTTATCTGCTGGGCATGATGTCACATGTCCCTTGGGCCCACTGGGGTCAGCTGTCCTGGCTGTGTCCCCTTGGCTGGGTGTAGCACTGCTCAGCAGAAACTGAGACAGCAGCGTGTTGGCAGTGACTCCCTTCCTACATCCAGCACACAGCACTCACTTCATCCCTGCCACAACCAGGACACATGTAACTATGATTTCCAGGAACATGCAGGATGTTCTTTACATTGGATGCTTCAGTATTAGGAGAGAGGAGAAGCTGACATCATGAACACAAAATTGACAGAAATCTAAGATTAATGGGGTTGTGTTTTGAAGTGAGTAGACATGATTAGAGCAATCTCAGAGGGGCAGGGGCACGATGAAATACGTTTGTATAGATCCATTTGAGGGCACATCTTGCAGAATCCATGGATATTGAGAATCTTGGAAAATATTGCTCCAAATTTTCTACAAATTCATGCTATTCCCATCTGTCCTGTAGAGATTTTAGATTATCCAATAGCACATAGCAACAATTTCTTAATCTTAGTTCTTAGTATTATTTTTTCTTTCTTTGGTAACATGACCTGTGGCCTCGTGCTTGGTGAGGACCTGAAGGAATGCATCACACCAGGCAGTGCTGTGCTGCAGCTCTCCTGGGAACTCCTACTGTAGAGTGGGCAATAGCTTTCAAAAAGAAAAGCCTGCAGTTAGCAGCTTTAGCTTTTCAAATATTAACAGGGAGTTTTGTTCACCAATGATTTTTGTAATTAAACGTGTCAGGGCTTGTCTGTTGGTTAGGTTGGATTGTTCCATTGCTGCTTTAATTGGATAAATTGTGTTTCCAAACTTCCAATAGCAAAAGGCAAAGCTACAGATGCATAGCACTTTTTCTTAAAAGCCTCCACTGACTTCTTTTTGTTGGTCATTACCTGAGCGAAATTACAATAGTTTGTTACTTTAATTTAGAATAATTGCTGGTAGAAGTGAAAACATGGTTTTCATAAGTATAAAAACACTTGTCCATTACAGATGTCTTTCTGTTCCAAACTGCAATAGTAAAGTTCGACTGCATCAAAATGAAAAGCAATGGGAAACATCTTTAATTCAAACATCTTTAATTCAAACTACTAAATATTTCTGGAGATACTTGTTCTGCTCGTACTGGTGTGTTTGCCTTAAGGCCAAGGGAGCTGGCCTGGCTTTCTGAGCCTAGGAGGTCACCTGCTGGCTGCTCTGCCTCAGTGCATGCTCGTGGCAGCTCTGCCTAGAGTGCAGCATCCCCTGCTCCTGGGAGCGCTGCAGATGCATCTCGTGTATCAAAAGATGAGACCGTTGATGCTGCTTCGGGAATGGAAACTCCTCAAGCACTGAGATAAGTTTGTGTAAAGCTTTCAGGCAGTCATAAGCCTCTGTGCTGGGTCATTTCTCCAGAGGCACAGATAACAGTTTACATGATGATGTGCAGTCAAGTACATGGCCTTGAATTTACTGGAAGGATAGCTCTGTTTCTATTGCTTATTAGGGGGTAGTGCAATTTTATGTGGCTGTGAAATAAGCTGTAGCAGCATTGGCCTCTGCAGACCATAATGTTAAAGCATGTAGGGAACATGATCAGTAGAGAGAGTTACTGAGATGATGTAGAAAGGCAGATGTGGGAGTGTGAGACAAACAGCTTTCCTTCTGCCTTTGGACACTCGGTCTGCTGGGAGGACTCCTCAGATGGAGTTACCTGTGAAGAGAAGGATTTAAACTTGATTTAAGAAATGCTGTTAGACTGTTTCTGTAGCCTGTCTGGCCTTCTTTTGGCTTTGGTTGTAATCTCTTCATATGTAAATGCAATTTTCATTTTACTCCACTCCCCTGTGAGATTCATGTTTTCTCACTGGTTATGTTCTTCTGCTTCAAGGGATATGTCAAGGACTTTCATGGAAAAATAGCTCTTAGTCAAAGAGTGTCTTAGTGAGTGGCTGATGGGCTGTATTAACATCAGGAACTAAGATTTCCAAGAGCTTATACTCAGCCACAGGTCCCACGAGCTGCTGTGCTGGGTTATCTAGTGTTATCAGATCACTTCATATGATAAATCACAAGAGTAAGAAACACCCCTTCTTACTCCTTGTCAAATGTGAGCAGCCCCATTTAAGAGATTTTAATTTCTTTTTACAAAGCAGGTGAGATGCAATACGCTCCTAACAAGGCTGGCTGGTACTGGAGACAGTCTCTATCAAATGAAAATTCAAAATTCACAGCATCTGAAACACTTTTCGTACACACGGATTGGTTAGTTTATTTGGAAAAGAGTTGTATTTGCATTTATGATGCTAAAGTTTAAGACAATATATGAAGGCAAAAAAAAAAGTTTTAACAATTACCATTGTTACTGGCTGAAAGCTCAGTAAGTTTTGAGTTCTGATATTGCAAACTGCATCATCAGAGACTAATAGCACTGCAGACTGACAGGAGGCTCAGGTTTGGTAATATGTATTAAAACACTTAATTGAAAATGTCATCTGCTCTTGCTGTGCTACTAACCAAGATGAGATTTTGGGGAGGGTCCCTCAGTAATGGAAGACAAACAAGTTAGTGACAAAACAGCAGAGCTAAAAATGCTTTGTTTCCAAAATGTTTGCTCTTAACATCTCTGGGCACCTGCCCTTTTCACCTCACTTCAGTCATCTGAGTTCTTCCTTTCCTTTGGCATTCCTTCAGCATCCTTACTGAGCAAAGGACAACATATGCTGTGACTGACGTGCTGCTGTGCACAAGAGTTTTTTCTGGCTGCTGCCATGCAGAATGTGTAACAGCTGAACTCCACCACCCTCAGCCCCGCCACTGAGGGACACGATTCTGTACCAAACATTGACATGCACAGTTACTTTATGACCTTTCCTAGCAATAACCCCTTAACATGTAAATATGGTTACAAAAGTTCATAATAATTAAATGGCATGCAATTAGAATGGTTTATTTTACTGTAAAAAAATGTAAAATCAACAACAGACTTTTCCTTGGACAATGGAGTTGAAAAAAAGCTCAATTTCTTATGTTTTCCTGCTGCCCTACGTTCTTCCATGTCCTTTTTGGGTACTTCTGCAGTATCCAGAGCCTCCAGTTTTCACAAGATGTGCAAGAATGTTCTATCTTCAGACCTCTCTTTTGTCCTTAACCTTGTTTAAGATAGCTGAGAAGTTCAGAAGAGCAACAAGGCTGACAGACAACCAGCATATGTTTAATTTCATGTTGAAATGTGACTACAGAGGCTCTAGAAAGGATTCTCCAGTGTGCTGTACTTGTCTTGTCTGCACAGATGTCACAGAAGGCAGCTCTTGGATGTCTTCAGGCAGATGCATTTTCAGCTGCAGGGATGGCAGGCACAGGAGGCCGAGCTGCCTGGTTCAGCAGTGAGAAGGGCTGAAGGACACACTGTGACTGGCTGCTCCATGCTGGTGTGCTCTGTGCTTCCCACTTCTAGTACCGGTCATCCACTGACACAGACTCATAGCATCGTTTAGGTTGGAACAGACCTGAGTCCAACCATTAACCCAGCAGTTCGAAGTTCCCCAGTAACCCTTGTCCGTAAATGTGTGTGTGTTTCACATCCCTCCAGGGATGGCAACTCCATCCCTGGGGAATCTAGTGCAGGTCTCAGTGACCCTTTTGGTGAAGATGCTTTTCCCAAGATCCAGTCTAAACCTCCTCTGTTTCCTTTTGTCCTTTGCTTGTTACTCGGGAGGAGACCGACTGCCTAGGCGTGCTTTAGACCAGTTTGCATTATCCACCATTTTATTATGTTCAAATCACAGCTCTTACTGTCCTCTCTTGCAGCTATAAATGCTTGAGATCTGTATTTCAGGCCTTGGGCCTCAGTTTGTTATGCAGTGAAAAAAAAGCAAACATATCTGAAGCATGACAGCAGAACTGAATTGTGAACTGTATGTTGCCAGCTGGGAAGGAAGCCAGAAATATTTGATTGCTTTAATGATAGACAGTCCATTCTCTTCCTGCAACCTCCTGCTTGGATTTCTGCCCAAGCAGAGGGAACTCGGTGACCTGAGCCCCAGCGCCTCAGCTCCAGGCTGATGCAAAGGCAGTGCTGCTGGTGACAGGGTTAGTGAGGTGGGTCGGGTCCTCAGCAACCTGTGCTTTAGTAGGATGCTGTTCCCTTCTCCCACAGAGCCCCCTTTGTGTATTTTTCACGAGTTAGTTTCCAGAATTATTTGTCCTGCCATTTCTGCACGCCTAGCCTTCAGCCTAGCCTGGAGAGCCCCTACTCCTAGGCCAATTCACAGGGAATATCCAGAATCTACTGGTGATTCCATTAACAAAGGCAAGGGGCTTCTCTAGAATATTTTTTCACTACAATTAATTTATTTTTATCTACAGTGGGTTTCTCCTGTGAAGCAAGACCCTGTGGGGAAAACATACCCATGTAAAAGAATTTCATATTTCATTTGCACAGGGGACAAGATTACTCTTGAACTGTCTGATCTGGATAATCCCTATTTATTTTATATTTGAATTTGAAATCTAGTATCTCAAGGTATGATGTTTATGTCATTTTAAAAGATGAAATAGAAAAAGAATATGTAAAATTACATATGTAGCATTCACAGATGCCTTGTGAGGAGCATTTAAATTAGATGTGTTGAAACTTAGTTACCTGACACTTCTGCCCCTACACTATTGAAGCAAATTTACATGGTAGTGATTTTCTGTTGCCTCTTCTGGAAGGGATGAGGAGACAGCAACTCACAAAGTCTAGGTGTCAATTGCTGAAACCACTGAAGTTAGTGGAGAGAATTAGCTGAACTTCAAGAGACTTTCTCCAGGTCAGGTTAACAGTGACCTTCTTGTCACAGAAACAGAACCCCTGCCTACTCTCCTTGTGACTGATAACCAGCAAGGGACCTGGCACCCGTTAGTCTAATCCCCCTTGTGACTGCTCTGTAATATCTTGTGTTGATGGGCTGCACACCTCGGCTGTAGACACGTCCAAAGGAAAGCTGTATCCCTGGATGCCGCGCAGTTCTCGTACCGTGAGACTGCAGCAACAGTCATTATGAAGCACCTTTTCCACAGGATTCATAGGCGTTTTGTGGACTGGCACTAACAGGTGAGCCAAAGAGCCCAAGTCACCGAGTCTTCTCCAACAGACACATCTGCTCGGACCCCACCGGCCACTCCTGCCCCGCACACGCTGGTGGACGTGGCAGGGCATGGCGGAGAGCTGCGCACACGGCTCAGGGAGCAGCGACTTCCCAGAGACAACCGCTGACTTCGGCGCAGGGTTGCGAACCGCCCCTCGGGCCGGTACCACCGGCGGGGCTGCGGCCGTCACGCTCAGGGCTTCGTGCCTAACGCGGTCCCAGCGCGGCGAAGGGGCGGATGGCGGTTGCGAGCCTCCCGTCCCGCGTCCCCGGCCTACAGACCGCTGCTCCCCGCCGGCTGCCAGCCCCGCAAGCGGCGGGACGGGCCCCGACGGCCGCGGGCCCGGACGAGCACCAGAGGCCGCCGGGGCCTCCGCTCGCGTCCCGGGCGCGCCCGGCCCGGCCCTGCAGGCCCGGCCGCGTGGGCGGCCGCCTCCCGGCGGGGCCTCCCCGGGAAACGCGCGGGTCCCCTCTCCCCGTCCTCAGCGCTCCGCCGGCGCTCCGGCCCCGCACGGTGCCGGGGCGGGCCGGCGGCCTCCGCCGCTCGGCGGGGCCCAGGGCCGTGTGTGCGCCGAGGGAGGGACGGAGCGGGTCAGATCCGCGCGGAGGGCGGGGATAACCCCGCGGTGGCCGTCACGTGGAGCAGATGAAAGGGAAGCGGCTTGGCAGGGCGGAGAGGAGCCGGGGCGAGGGACGGGGAGCGCGGGGCAGGCGGCGGCGAGGAGTGGGGCGCAGCGCGGCCGGAGGGCTGTTGCCATGGGCCGCTGACCCGCCCGGGACCCCGGCCCCGGAGCTGGAGCCGCTCGGGAGCGATGCGCGGCGGCGGGGCGCCGCTCCCCTCCGCCGCGCGATGAGGGGCTGCGGGGCCGGCGCGGGGCTGGCCGTGCCGCCGCCGCTCCTGCTCGGCTTGCTGCTGGCCGCGGCGCCGGGCGCGGCGCTAGGCAAGGAGACGGCGTTCGTGGAGGTGGTGCTCTTCGAGTCCAGCCCCAGCGGCGACTACACCACCTACACCACGGGGCTGCAGGGCCGCTTCTCCCGCGCGGGGGCCACGCTGAGCGCCGAGGGCGAGATCGTGCAGGTGAGTGCTGGACGGGGGACGGGGGACGGGTCCGCCGCCTGCCCCAAGATGGCTCCGCGGGCCCGGTCGCCCGTCACCTGGCGGCACAAAGCCCGCGGCTGACCGGGCCCGCCGCCCCACGTGCGCCGCGCGGCCTGGGGGCGCGGTGACAGATGAGCGCTCGGCGCGGAAAGGCCGCGGGGCCCCTGCCCTCGCCTGGACGGCCCGCAACCGGCCCCGAGCCCCGCGGAGCCCCGCTTGACAGACGGGCGGGCGGAGCTGGGGCCGCTTTCCGCGCGCGGCGGGGCCCGCTCTGCTCGCGCCCTCGCACCTCGGCGGGCGTGGGGCGCGCGGGGGGGAGCGCGGGAGGGTCTGCGCAGGGCGGCTCCGCCCCTGCCGGTCCCGGCGCTGCTGGGCGCGCGGGGGTGTCGCGGGGCCGCGGGAACAACGCGCTGCGTTCCGCGCACGGGCTGCTGCCGCCCCCGCTGTTCAGCCCCGCGGCTGGCGGGCTTTGCGTGGCCCGCGGTTCTGCGCGTCCCGCCGGTCCGGCTGCTCATTTCAAGCGATTCTTCCGCAACGAAAAATTTCCCACAAAGCTGCTCTCGACTTTCTCACCAGAAAAACTATTCTCGTGTTTATCTGAGCTCAGCTATTCTTTACTCCGCTTGAAACTATCCAAGTCCTTATCTAATTCCTTTGTAGTCCCTTGTAATTGTTGACTTTTCTTCTCCCCTTTGGCTAAGTAAAGAAAAATGACTTAAATGGGATTCTAATAGGTTTGACTATTAAGCGATTACCAATAGCGATCCTTAAAGCTCATTAACAGCGGCGGAGTTTGCCCCAGTTCCATATACCTGTGTGGACATACACACACACAAATAGATCTATATAAAAATGTGAAAAAATGAACTGCTGGCGAGTTCAGCTCTAAAACTGGTAAAGCTCTAAAAGCACAAGTACATTACTATTAAAATTTTTTTCCCCCATTGTGATAAAGAATACTGATTTCGAATGCTTGTTTTCCAACAGTTTCACCTGGATTTCTAAAGTTCTGTTCCAGGCAGGAGAGCTGTGAGGACAAGCTGCAGATATGAGGGCTCTTATTCTTTCAGAGGACAGTGATAGGTCAATTAATTTATAATTGTGACGGTTTTTAACAAGGTGTTGCTAGGAGGGGCTGAAGCAGACTGCGCTGGCATCCTCTGACCCCGAGGTGCACTATCAGACAGTGCATTTAAGAGTTGACACCGTGCCTTTGGGGTTAGTGAGAGACTGAAGTTTCTTTTTGTGTCAGGTGTTATGAAGAGAACAGAGGCCATTTGCTAAGGTCATGCTTTCCTTGAGACTGTGAGTGAAAGTAGAGAAAAATCAGTTTTGTGAAGACTTGGGTTTGCCAGACGTGAAACAAGTGTGTGAAATGGACTTGTGCAAGCCTGGTGGTGTGCAACAGCAACAGCACCTGACACCCCCTCAGGAGGGAAGACTGCACCAAAGGCCAGGTTGTGTGGCAATTTTATGGGCATTTATCACTCAGACCCTGTTGTGCTTATTCATCTGTGCACGTGTCATGATAACATACATCATGAACAGGATTTTTTTTTTTTTCCTGGGCCGCAATGTATACTTTTTTATTTCTTAAGAGAACGTGGCAGAGATTGTTCCAGGACAGCTGTCAGTCATACTTCCACTGCTGAGATTTTAGATTACGTACAGCATCTCTCATCAGTGTTGTGCTTCCTTCATCTCCACCTGAAAGAAAGCTTTTCAGAGATGAAATTCATAAACGTGTTCACAGTGTTGTCTTGCCTCCCCTTTTCAGCCAGGCTGTGTGTGGAATTACCAATCTGCTGTTCTGGCATTTCACTCACTGTGAGACTTGGAAAAGGATGATGGAGCTCATGGCACTGAGAACCTTTTCAGCAGTAGCTGGTGGTACATCAGTCAGTGAAGCAAGCTTTTCTTGGCCCCAGATGCTTTGTCAGTGCACACAGCTCTTTCAAGATTAAGAAACATTTTTCTTTAAAATGAAATCTTAGAAAATCTTTAAAATCGAGCACACATTAAAGAATGGATCAAAGGAATTGTGGTTTTGGGACTGCACAAAGACTTGTTTATGTTAATAGCATCAATTACTCATTGGTCTTGAATGTCTGAATAAAACAAACAAACAAAAATCACAAAACAGCAACACAACCTTAAGAAACAATGCAATTTCAGCTTTTGATTGGTCACTCCTAAACTGGCTGCTGGTCAGATTTCTATACAGTACTCACATGCTATTAGATTGTTTCTTACTTTATTGTGAACGAGTCTTATTAGGGTCAAGTGTCTACCAGAATAATTCTTCAGAGAGATGAAATGTTCATGTGTCTTCTTTCATGTGGCCACAGTTTGTATTCAGCAAGCTCATCCTTGGGTTGCTGTGTCAGCTGGTCCTTAAACTGCTCGAAGGTCTAACCCATGTGTTCTTGGGGCACTATCCTGGCCATGAGTATCGCTGAGATTGGGAACTGAAAACGTCTGATTAGAGAGATTGTGAAAATGAGTTTGTCAAAGCCTCTACAATTGTATTTTGCTTTAAAATTTAAAATTTTTGACTGATTAACTCTTTATGGTACTCGTGGTATTCAGGCCAAAAGCTTAGATGCAGTTCTGTATCAAACTAGATGCTCTGTGGTCTCAAACTGACAGTGCTTGGGCAGCAGGCATCATTGGTATGACTGGTAGTGACTTTTTAGCTCAGTGTGATAACGTGTCTTTATTCAATTTGCAGTTGACAATATCTGTCCCATTGCTTATCCTGCTTGATGACTGAGGTGTGGAGCATCAAATGCTGTGTGTCTTAAGAAGTTGTGGTGGTGATGGCACTGCTCAGTGGAAGTGCTGGGATTGAGTTTAACATTTGATTTAGATTGTGTTCAAACTCTGACATGTCAAAAACTTGTCAATTTTTTCTCGTAGTCTTTCTTTTTGCTCCTCCTGCCTTCGATACACTGCTGAATACAGTAATATATGTGAGTTACTAATATATAAATTTTAAAGAGAAGCAGCACAGAGGAGAGATTTGGGAATGTTAGCCTGGTTTTTGTTGTGTGATAGAAGTTGGGGCTTTAGTAGGTTTCTTTCTGCTTGGAAGCCTCAGCAGGGGAAGGATGAACTTCTTGTAGCTATTGAACTGGAGTGATGGGTAAGTTACATAATGATCTCCTATTGTATGTATTTTTTTATATGCTCAAAAGGTAACTATGGGGAGGAAAAACATAGCTCAGTGCTTTAAGCTCCAGAAAGAAAACAGAAGTGGGGCACTTCCCAACTTCTTGTTCCTTGTAGCTGTGCTCTATTGCCCATCTGTTGTAGAAGATGGGGAGGCTGAGAACAGGAGTCTGTTACTGTTCCTGTGTGTTCCTGCCTTCTCCCACTCCCTACCTGGAACATCTTTGAGTCTTTCCCCTGTTTCCTCAAAATGCAAAAGTTACTAAGGACTGTAAACTTCTATTAGGTAGGCTTTGCACTCTGAAACTGGTGTTGAAAGCAGTGGCTTGAAGTAACTGTGCAGACACACAGATGCCTGACAATGGTCAGAGGAGGCTGAGGCAGGGAACACTTGTGTCCTTGCAGATTGGAAAGCACAAATGTGTTGAGTTTCTTGCCTGAGTCGAGTGCCTGAAGGCCACTCAAATGAAGGAAGTGGAATTATTTGTGGCTTTGAGTCACTGTCTTGTTGGATGTTGTTCTTCACTAGTTATCCTCTGAGAATATGAAGACACCTGTGACTGGGTGTGTGTTAGTTCCCATAGGTTCTTACAGTAATGCTGTGGCTTCCCCAGCGGTCCAAGGACACTGGCACACCGCCTGTCTGGGGCACAGCAGCTCCCAGTACCAGCCTGGGGGCTTGGTGTTTGCTTTGCTATGGTGTCTTTGCAGTGAAGTGTTTCATTGAAACGTGGCTAATTCTGATGCAAAACAAAGAGGTGACAGCCCGTGGATGCTGAGAATGGGGTGAGGAAAAGGGCTGTTCAGCGTTTGCTGTTTCTCTGTTTGGTGCAAAGACAGGAGACAGAGGAATGTATCTTGTGTCTTGTATGGGAATTGGGACTGGGTTATAGGTGTTTTCCTCTCTGGTCTTCAGTCTTTGATGTTATGAACAGATGCTCACAACTGGAAGATGTTGTCAAGTGAATCTAAGCACTGTTCTTGATCCTCTCATGTGGGTCTGTGTCAGACAGCTGACTATCACCATTCTGAAAGTTAGAGTTTGTGTTGATTGATAATGAGGCTGAGTCACGAATGGAAGTGACTTAATTGCTGCTGTCTTAAATTCTGAGCTTTCACGGTGCTTATTTACAGTTTTATTTAGCTGTTGTTTAATAACAGCAAGTCACTGAGGCTCCCTTTGTGATTTAGCAGCATCAGGTATGCATTTTTTGTTACATAGTCAGAGCACTGAGTAATTCCAATACTTGATGCTTTGTGGATCAGAAACTTTGTCTAATCTAAGCTTCAGTTTTTCCTTTGTTTTCTGCTTATCTCTGTATTAAGACTCGATTAACCAGCTGGTAGCAAGAGGACTCTTGTCAGGGCATATATTATGACAGTCCTGATATGTGTGGAATAGCAAAATATTTTGTAAGCTTTGGTTTATGTGTTCCAAAATCTTAGTTTCTCACAGCATATGGTCAGGTGTGGTCAGCATATGGAGGTTTCAGTTTGTTCCATGAATTGGCAGAGCTTGACAGTCCTCTCTGTTATGGGAGAGAGTTGATGGGTGAAAGATGAAAAATGCAGGTTAAGTGCTGTGGCTCCTCTTCTATGGCTTCTGCAGTGTGCTGTGCCTTATCTGAGCTCAGTGGGTGCTTATTCTTCAGTACTTTCTGACAGGAGAATGAAGATTGCCCATGCCCAGAGTTGCCTGTCTTCCTTCAGGGCTGGGGTCCCCGGCTCTGTGGCTGCCACTTGAGATTTTTGTGCTGTGAAAAGGTGTGCACCAGGTGACTACAGGTCTGGATCCTCTACAGAAGGACAGGATGGTAAAGCAAGTGTAATTCAGATTTGAAATAGGAGATAGCTGAGGTAAATACTTCCATGGTTACTGTACCTGGACAGCCTTTGTGGAGTGTGTAATGCACAGGCAGCTTGCTTGCAGCAGAAGTGTTGTCTTGGGCTTGATGTCAGATTAATCTTGTTTCCCAGTTTCCATTCTTCCCCTCCTTTTTTTTTTTTTTTTTTTTTGTTTGGTTTTTGTTTGTTTGTTTTTGTTTGTTGTTTTTTTTTTTAAGGTTCAGTTATGCTTTAGTTGTGTGTGTGTGCTGTGGTGTGGAGTGGTGCATGGAGAGAGTAGGATGCAGTCCACCCAAATGTGTTGGGTAGGTTGGTCATCGTCCTGTGCTGTCTCACCCTGACTGGGCACTGGTGTTACGCTGAGAGCTCCAGTCCCTGGCATCACTGCTGCTCTAGTTCACAAGAAGTTGCTTGTTCTCGTTGGCTTCCAGATCCAGTATTGCAAATAAGAATGCTTGGGTTTTTATTATGTTTTCATTATTGCAATATCTAAGATGACAAAACAATGGTGAAAGGACTCTGACTCCTTCTGTGGTAGCTGTTGGCTGTGGTGTGATGCCTGCTTGCAGCTGTAGTGTTCTGGAGAATCCTTTGCTTGTGCCATCCTGTTAAGGAGCTCATGCAGCTGCAGCCCTGCAAGTGAATTGAAGGAGATGGCATCCGAGATCGTGGTGAAAAGGGACACTTGCCTGCTCAAATGTTCAACAACACCCTTCTCTCTGCTTCAGTTGGATAGTTTCATGTCTTCTTCCAGGACTTCTGGAAAAAGAAATACCTCATGAAAATAGTTAAAATTCCATTATAATTTTGGGTTTATATTAAGGGCTAGTAAATTATATTTACCTCATTAAAATTTTTGGACTTTCAAAGTTTAGACTATTACAATACATTATAATGTATTGATGGAGATTTAAGGGCACCTGTGCTCATTTCTAAATGAGTCTAAGGCAACAATAAATATGTGTTTCTAGGCATTACTACAGGCAAGAGGGCTGTTCAGATGATAAGGTGCCAAATTCAGTGATGGGCTCCTGGTTTTGGAGGAGGCCCCAGTGTCTGTGGTATTTACACAGAGCTGCAGCAGTGTTTGAATCCTTCTACCAGATCTGGCCTTGTCAGCACACAAAGCTGAGACAAATCCCATGAGGAGAAGATGGGAGTCACAGTGTAAGAAAATGAGGTAAAAGATATCTAAATATGGAGAAGGTACAATGGAAAGATCAAAAAAATGCTGATGTGACCTATTTAGAGAAGTAAGAACAAAGTAGGTTAAGGAAGTAAATGGAAGCAGAAAGTTTATAGCACTGGGTCTTGTACTTGGGACTACCACTGCCATTTGTTTGCTTCCAAATAAAGGTGGGGAATCAAGTGGGGAAAAATTAGTTTGTGGGAGTTTAGTTAACTTTTCAGCACAGTCCAAAAGTTTAGTTAAACCTCTGCACAGATGTTTCAGGTCTGCCCTTTTGAAAACCTTGCCCTTGTTGGCACGACACCAACCGCTTCTCTTCTCATGTATCCCTGTTGCTTGTTTGGGAGCTGGGACTAGGAGAAAATCCCAGAGCCTCTCCTCAAAAGCTGTTAAACATGGAGCCATTCAGGAAACGTTTTCATTTATATATACATTTATGCTGAGACTAGATGTGTGTGACTATAATGGTTTAAATATAACTGCAGCCTGCTTCGAAGTGTCACTAGCACTCGTGGGCAGCCGTGCCCCTCAGACAGAACTGGCACTTGCTCTCCCCAGGCATTCTGCTGGTGCATGTGAGTATGGGACAGGGTAACTTCATTTTAACTGCTTTGCCCAGTAGAAGGGCTTCTGAAATGCCTTCAGGTGAAGTGCGCAGAGGTCCTCGTTTGGTGAGAAAGGAACAGGCAGCTCTGCTGCAGGCAGCTCTTGTAGGAAAGTCTTGAGTAGTTGTATAAAACCATTGATGAGCATACATAGTAATTTTCTTCCGGTTTATACCATCTTGTGGTGGAGCGTGTATTTAAAAATGCTCCTTTTTTATTTATTTATTTATTTATTTTTTATTTTTATTTTTATTACAGTCTTCTAGTCCTTGTTTTGGAATTTCAAAGCGAGGCCCTTCTGGACCAAAATAACTTTCCTAAACATAGTTTTTCAAAGTGTGAATGCTTTGGAGACGCCAACGTCTGACTGGTTAAGGCAAGGTAAGATCTGGAGGCATAGTCTGCTCTGTGTTCCACCCAGTTACATCAGTGGTGCATGTGTTTGCACACTCAGTGCGTTAGAAGTGCTCAGTTTATGAAGTGTTACGTATTAATTTTTACATACTATCTCTTTTTTTGGCATCTGCACTTCAGTATTCAAATGTGGTCAGACCAGAGCTTGTGGTGCCTACATATGAAAACAGAATGAGTACAAATTGAATGCTTGGCCTTTCTTCTTGTGTTTCCTGGCTTGAAGGGAGAGCCCTTCACATTAAAGGGATTGGCAAAGTAGAAAGAGATTGTTTTTAAACAAAGACATGTTTTGAAATCATTACAACAGCAACAGAAGATTCACTTAAAAAAAAACAAACCCAGAAAACAACAGGTATATTTTCTGCATTCTGACCCTTGAACCGGAGGTGACCAGGGGAGTGTGATCCTGCAGATACCCTATGGAGACTGCCCAAAACTACACTTTACTGCACTTGTCCCATTCACGGATTGTTCATATCTTAGGACTCAGTGCTCAGCAAAATTGGGTTCTGGTGGCTTAGGACGTCCACTTCACAGTGATTAATTGCTTTAAATTTTTTTTTTTTTGTAATTATTTTTTTCATGCTGCTTTAACAGACTTTTGTTGTTGCGATTGGCTTTAAGATGAAAAGCCAGTTTACAAAGGTTGATTAGGTGCCTGTTATGTTCCAGACACAAGTGCATCCTTAAGTATGTAGCCATATATACTCAGACTCTGGTCTTCCCAGGTCTACCTGACTCTGTGTGTTAGTGTTAGGATCTTAGTTGTTTTCTAAAGCTGCTGTTTAAGCTTTCTGTTTATTTTCTTGAGCTTAAGCTGTTGTATTACTTTGAGTCATTTTCAGTAGTAAAGCAAGCTGAAGAATTGGTGAGGAGGTAACTGGCATATTTTAGTCTGCAGTGGTGGTTTGAGTGCAGCTGTTTAATTAGCTGCACAGGCATGCACGTTGCAAGTAGGTGCCTCCTACTGTGAATTTATTGCATATGCTTGGTAAGCAACTTTCAAATGCTTTGTTTTAAAATTTGCTTTTAATTCAGAAAAGACCCAAGTTTGTTCCAAGATTTGTTTTTCTGCTTTTGAGGCTTTTGTTGCTTGCCTGATTTAAAAAAAAAACCAACAAAACAAGTGTAAATTAAAAGGGTGTTAAGTGTGGGTGGGAAGAATTCTTCTCTATTTCTCTCTTTACCCCCACCTCCCCCCACTCCCCACGCAGAAGAGACTAGCTAAACTTTCCAGTGAGTTCACCTTTGGAACTGAGAGTTTCTAGCCTTAAACAGTACACTTGATGACAGATTAAGAAAAGTGGATTTGGAGGACTGACTTGGAATTGCAGAAGGTATTCTGCTTATTTTTATACAATGATGGGTCAGTTCTGAAAATGTGTATTTCATGGAAAAGAACCTCTTTTAACGACTGTGATATTTATTTTGTTATTATTTTTTTCCCTTGCAGAGACCACCTGTGAAGATTTATAGATTTTACATTTTTTTTTTTTTTTGGCCTGGCTAAATGGTGGCACTCACAATCGAGCGAGCTCTGATAGATTTTTACCATAATAACAACAAAACCCACAGTAAGGATGTCTCTGTATCATAGAGGAAACATCAATATTATATATATATATAGTGTGCCATCTGTGAAAACTAATGCTGTCTGTTCTTGGTGCACTGAAGTTCTGCCTGTCCTTGCTGGTTTTGGAGATTGGAATAGAGATTAGAAAATGCAGGTAGCAGTTGCTGTCCTTTTCTTAGGCAAACTGGGATTTCTCCTAAGGTAGACTACAGGGTAGGTTAGGCTGGAACAGGAAAATACATTGGTTCCCTTTGCAGTGCTGTACTTACAAGGGTCGAGCATACTTCCTCATACCTGTATTTATTTAGAAACCCTTTAAAGCAGATACTGTCTTGCATGCTGTGAGGATAAAGGGGAGGGGAACACATGATGGTCTGGATGCCAAGCTGGCAGATGTCCTGAATGATGTGTAGCAAGGCTGGGAGCAAGAAATGAACCCGTGTAACAGAGCCAGGAGATGCTATTGAGCTTAGTACTACTAGGAGACAAAGGCTGGAATCCTCTTTTTGCTCAGAGGCAAGGTATCCCCAGCATGCTAGCTGGCAGTGCTGCCTGTTCAAAAGATGCAATCTTTTGCATCCCACAACTGTGTCTGAGGAAAAGACATTACAGTGTCGTTAATGCAAAGGAACTCTCAATGTGTCCTCTTACTTGGATTATCACTGTGCTGTGCTGCCAGAGTTCCCATTTCCCTACCACATCTGTACATTGCACTGATAATCTTTGTCAGTTTCAATACTGGGAATTTACGGAGTTGTAGTTGCAGATTGGGATAAATTTCTCAACCATGTGTGTTTTGGTTACGTTCAGTTGCCCTCAGGAGCTGAATCTCCTCAAATAACAGAAGTATTAACAAAGTGATTTGGTCTCCTTTTGTCTACCCCTATTGTTATCTTCAGGCAGCTTTGGGAAGACGAAGAAGATTCTGTCTCTTGGGACAGTTTTAATATGAAACATAGATCCCTTCTATGGAATAGTCAGCCAAAATGTACGCACACATGTGTACGATGTATGCAGAATGATTAAATTGAAGTTACACTCATTGGAAACAAACAGAATCTTCTCTGTTTCTGAAGACGGTGTGTTTGCTTCAGGGGCTTGGATAGGAATGTTCCTGGAGTCTGGAGACATCCCAGCTGTGGAATTAGTATGGGAAGAAATTACTGTCCTTGTCAATAAAAGGGTTGAAGTGTCCTGAAAGAGTTAAGCTCTAATTAGTTCACTCGTAAGGTATTTAATATCCTTATTAAACTCAACTGCTGGTTTGAATATTTTTTTTTCTTTTTCCCTTCTTATGGTGAACAAAATTTCTTGAAGAGTTGAGCCTGTGCCTCTCAGATCAGAGGCTCGCATGTTGAAGCTGGCAGTGCTAGAGGCTAGTTCCTATCTGTGTGACAGCATTTTTAATTTAACAGGACTGGCTTTGATGTTCTTGGATATTTATAGGCAGCTTCAGATCACTCCAGTATGTATTCTTATTAACTGGAGCAGAAGTTAGTCCTCACACAACAGATTTTTTTTTTTTTCCTCTGTTTACCCTTGGGTCCCTTTTGGATTTGCCATCATCAGAGTGGTTTTATTTTACAAAAAAATACTGCTTAAATACGTGTGGGAGGAACCACTTGATTTCCTTTCTAGTTTCTGCAGCTTGGGGGTAGCCCAGGTTTTGCATCTTAGCTCCTTGTTTGAGCCTCACTACAGACACTTATGTTGTAGAAGAGAGTGGAATAGGGTTTGATTAAAACACAGCCACAGTGAGACCTTCTCTCCCTGTCCCGCCCAGCACAGGCTGCCCGCAGTGGGCCAGACCTGGGCCTCCTTGGGTAGGAGCTGCCATGGGCCCCCTCAGGACACGCAAGTGTCCATCAGGTTATGTAGTCATGCTTTGTGGCTTAAAGAGGTGCTGAAAATGTGAGGCAAGCCGATCAGAAATTACAGAACAAAGTTTTAGTTGGAATTTGCCAATTTATTAAAATTAATTGTACCACTCAGGTGATTTGTCTTTCATGAAGCTGACCAAATTCAGGCAGGAATCTTTAAAAAGGGTCAGCTATGTGAAGTTTTTAACCTCATCTTAGCGTTCTCTGCCTCAGCAGCTTGCCAGACTTGTCTCTGACTGCAGGCCTCCCAGCGCAGGAGGAGGGCACTGTACGTGCCCACCAGCATGGGGGGATTGCCACTTTAACTAGCTTTGGTGTCTTAGAAAGGCCTAGCTGTGGTTTGAATCTTTGCATTGACTGTGCCACAGAAGAGAGTGTATGTTGCATGAAAGTGATTACTCAAACTAGCTTTTGTGATAGACTTCTCTTGCCCTCCTTCCTCTGCCATTTATCTCTTCTTTATCCTCTGGGCTCTCTATCGTGGATCTTGTGTGGAGAACCTTATAACTGATGTTCCTTCCCAGAGAAACCTTGTCATGACCAACTGGGACTGCAAAGCTATGGGTTTTTTTTCCTAGAGCTATTCCGTATGGATGACAGTAGTTCAGGCAGATTCTGTGTCCTGCTCTGCTGTGCTTGTGTTCTGTCAAGCTCTGTATGCTTTGCATTGTTCGATCAGATGAAGATCTGCTAACGAGAATTATTTTCTTCTAGGCTTATTTGGAATTCCTTATCAAAGTGGCAGACTTTTCATGTATTAATTTGAATGGTCTTGCTTTGTAAAGAATTTTGTCTTTCAGTGGTGATAATTTGTTTTAATGCATGGCCTACAGTGGAAAAGGTTTGTGGGTTTAGACATTCCTGCTATAGGTGCACTTTGTTGGTACAGCCTTTTTGAGTTCAGCAAGTGAAATCAGCTGCCTACAGAGCTAAATAGTGCTGGGAAGTAACCACAGGAGAAAAGCTTTTGATTGTCTATTTGGTGTAAATAGTTTGCTCAAAGACTAAGGCTCCTCTTGCTATGGAAATTCAGCAGGGAAATAGAGATCTTTAATAATGCAGCAGTGAGAGTTTTTAAAATATGGCAGTAAACAGAACTTTACTAAAGTAGGGAAAGATCTTGATACTGCTTCTTCTGTAAAAAAGAAAAAAAAATCTGCCTGTGGCATCTAAACATAACTTTTTCACAGTTCATTTTAAGGGAAGATCATTTTTAAAAGTGCAGCAGTTGTGTGTTATCTTCAGGAATTCAGTGTTCATGTGCATTCTACTAATGTGAAGTTGTCTGAACTGTGTGACTGCAGCTAGGGACATGATTCTGCCTTCATTTTTCTTTAGTTCCCTCTAAACTGTTGTTAACAAAAGTAGTTTTCCTTCCTGCTACATACCCTGTGATATCCTTGTGAGACAGTAAAATTTATGAAGTATGGAAATACTTAACGCTTCTGTCTATGGTAAGGATTTATCCAACAGTCACAGGTTTTGTTTGGTTTTGGTAGAGCTTTGGTAGAGACATAGTAGGAAGCTGGTGCTAATGATCTAAGGCGGATCTTTACTAAATTTCTCTCTCTCACCTTTGACGTGTGGTACTACTGCTAGTCCAGAAGAGTCCCAGAAGCAGAAAGAAACAAAATACGAGCGGTTTGTGGTACACCTGTGGGAATTTTAACCAGCTCTGCAACCTTTTCCTGAGGGGGGGGGAGACAAAAATTCCCCTGGGTGTTTTGTGGAGTTCTTTTGGTTGGATTTTTTTTTTTTTTTTAAATCATTCAGGAAGTATTCACATCTTACTTTGAGTTTAGATTCAGTAACTTCTGAAAACACACCTCAGTAAAAAGTTTTATCAGCAAACCCACATATTGGGATTAAAGAACCAGCTCTGAACTTGGCACCTGGGAGTCAGCAGTAAGCACTGCCATTGCAGTCTGGAGTGCAACTTTCAAATATCTTGGTCAACAGAATGTGTGTTCTAATTTGAAAACTTTTATATTGCTTCAAGGCTATGAACGGAGCTTCCTTTGAAATCATGTCCTTGAGAAGTTTTGAAGCATGCCCCTTTCCATTCCAAATTGCCCAGTACTGAAATTTAGATGCAAATACAATAGACAGAGAGTGTAATTTTGCTCCTTGTCACTGCTTAATGTGGAAGTTAATTACAGTCAATATCCAATACTAAGATGAAACTACAAGTCAAAAAAAAAAAAAAAAAAAAAAGGCATCAACCTTAACTGATTTTTGGCTTTGTAAAGCAAGGGTTTTTCATTTCTGTAATGTCTTTACTGTTGCTGATTTAAGATCAGTTTTATAGGCCTGAAGGGTGCTGTTGACATGTCCCTGTACGTAACAGCTGCTTCTACTTTGCAGGCTTTCCTGTGGATAAGCTGTTGCATTATGACCACCTAAATGAAAGAGTGAGCTGCCATCCATGAGCTGGGAAGTTAGCATGTCACATGTTCACAGTTCCCTAGTTGCAAACTAAAATGTCAAATTGAAGGCACCATGTATTTTTTTCCTAGTATTTACTAGGTTACTTGAGCTGACATCTCTGGAAAGGGCTTTTAGAGCGTAAACCATGGTTTTATGGCAGTAACTCTTGATTGCACTGACACCTTTTTAGCAAATGAGTGACCCCTTCTCATGGAGGCTGCATCCTCTGTCGTGTTCCAGCAGCGTCCCTGGCAGTGCTGTGGAGCTGGGGTGGATGTCTCTCCTCTTCAGGTGCCTGCTGGTCTCCTTGCTGCTGAGCAGTCTGGCCTGGAGTAATCCAAACCAAAGAGAAAGTTGTTAAAAGAGCCCAAGTGCTCTTCAGGGCTTTGTGCAGGTGACAGACCATCATACAAAGGAGGGGAGAAGTAATGGGTTTCTGTGTGTAGAAAATCTGTTTGTGTTCTTTTCTGCCCCTTTTGAAGGTGGTTGGAAATAAGCGTGCAAGGGTTGGATGGGTTTCAATGAACTCGTGCACCAACAGGAGTGTTGTGATTATGCCTCTGTTGTCTCAGAGTGCAGCTTTCATGGTCCAGAGTTATGTGGGGAAGAATCAGTTTTGTGCTGGCAGCAGAGACCATGGTCCTGTCAGCATCCTTACGTAGTTATGGCACAGACCAGCACTTTGTGTTCTCACCCTTTTAATAGTTCTTACAGTTTCCAAATCTATTTAATGAATATGTTTGTCGGTGACATTTAGTGGTCTGAAGTAATTGATAAACATGTATGCAAATCAATAGCTGGAGCCGTTGTGGTTGAGTCTCCATCTTTTTAGTCTTCTTCCTCTCAGGTTACTTGCATGATTGTACCCTTTAAGTGAACTAAATGGCATTGACTGATGTTGGTCTGTCTAATGTTTAAAGAAATAATGGACTGTGGAAGACTTCTCAACTTTGTAATGGGTTACTTCCATCTGGTGAAGGCTATGAGCATCTCCTATGATCAGAGAAAAAGCCAGTTCAGAAAACACAATGTTTACATATGTAAGGGATTTTCAAAATTTTCTTTTCTGGGCTTTAAACTTACTAATTTTTAAACTGTTTTAAAATGTGGTTTATGGGGTGATGTGATAGAACTGTGTTTTCTGACCTCATGCATTTTGTCAGCTCTGCTTATACTGTTCTCTTCATAGGTAGTGTGATTATTATTTCCATGTAACATTATCTTCTTGCATCTTTTCCCCTATGTCATTGTCATGCATGGCTATCAAACACTTAAAAAAAAAATTATTACTAAATGTGCAGATTTCCTGACATTCATTGCAGTGACGGTATGAGGTCCAGCGTGTCAATCTTAAGCTTATCGACAACAGGGCTCCTTTAATTATTTTTCTATACCCTTAGTAAGCAGTCCACAAGCTGTAGGTTCATTACTTCCCTTGGGAATGTTCGGTGCCATCTGCACGAGGGGAGGCTGCACCGTTGCCTGGTCCTGGGACTGGCTAGCACTGTTGTGTGTTGGTTTTGCCTTACGAGGACCCAGAACTAGGTATCTGAGATGTTATGGGTCAGGACTGATGCTGTAGATCCTTGTATTCTCAAACACTTTTTAAGTAGGCTCTGCAAACTGCATTTCCACCTCACATTGTGTTAGGAGGAGTATCAGAGAGCAGCATGTATCTAATCCAGTCCATTGCAAAGAGAATTGTTTCAAATCAAATGGAAATTCTTGTCAGTCCTTAACTTGCAATTGGAGTCTTTGCACTGCAGTTGAAATGGGTGAGTCTGGGGAAGTGCTGACTCCCTGTGTAAGCACCATAACATGCTACTGCTGATGCTTCAGGCAAGCAGCTTGTGAGACTGGGTTTCACTGCCTAGGAAGCTGAATTACAGTCTTCTGTAGTTGTATGATGCAAGTGCTGCCAATCCTGAAATACTCTCTTTATAAACATATTCCAGATAAAATGGACATTGCAGTCTTCAGAACAGAATACAGAAATGGATTGACCTAGGTGAGAACTGATTCAGTTAGGAAGGCTGAGAAAAGTAGTAGGAATTCTGAATATCTGTCAAGGGAAGGTTGTGGGGCAGGGACCTTCACTTTTTAATAAAGAAAATAATAAAAGATGCTCAGAAGAACAGAGAGAACTGGAAGAAGCCTTAGAAGAGAGCCATCCTAAGCTCTGTCCAGGCATGAGCAGCTGGAGGATCCCTTCAGCTCCTTCCCTGCCTGCAGAGGAGTGGTGCCCTGCTTCAGGGAATGGCTCATGAGCTCTGTGATAGAGGAATGTAATCTTTGTATCACTGCAGTAATGCAGCATGTCCATGCCCAACTGTAGTGCTCCATTCAGCACAAAAAGGGATTTCTCAGTCTGAAAGAGAATCTGCAAGTGAATTAACAGATTTTTTTTCTGCTTATATTAAATGGAATTAGTACCATAAACTGTGCCTCTTGGAAGAGGAGTTGGTTTTATTTACCTTTTCAAGATGAGACAGCTGCTAGAATAATTTAGTGATTTTTATTTTATTTTAAAAAAGCTCTTTAGAAATAAAGTAACTTACATTTGTATAAAAATATAACTTCATTCACTCTGCTTGAAACTTGGCAGCTGATCCTGGCAAAGCAGCAGCGTTCCCCTGCTGTCCTCCAGAGATCCAGAGTGCTTTTCCAAGCCTGTGCTCCTGCTCTCCAGGGTGGAAGTGGTGGATCTGCCTGGGGAGGGGGGAGCAGCATTCCAAAGAGGGGCTCCTTTGCTGATTATGAGCTGGATGTGTTGTTTCTGGGGCTGGCAGCATGGTCAGAAGAGCCCTGGTGGATAAGGAAGGAAATTGGGTTAAATGTGGATGGTTGAGCAAGGGGCTAAAAAATTCTAGGCTGTGTTCTTTGCTGGTGTCTTTATCCTTTGATTTCCCCCTTTGCGTTTCTTTTTGCCCCTCTACTCTGCCCTGGTGAGACTGCATCTGGAGTTTTGTGTCCAGTTCTGGGCACCCCAGTTTAAGAGACATAGAATTGCTGGAGAGTCCAGCACAGAGCCACAGAGATGATGGAGTGGAGCATCTCTCTTGTGAGGAGAGGCTGAGGGAGCTGGGGCTCTTTAGCCTGGAGAAGAGGAGACTGAGGGGGG
>JAOEGS010005328.1:36446-58719 GCA_025447755.1 Corythornis vintsioides
GGTGACTTGGTCTAGGTGATCCTGCTGTGGCAGGGGGGTTGGACTAGATGATCTTCTAGGTCCCTTCCAACCCCTGATATCTATGAATCTATGAAAACTCCCAGTTCAGCAGTAAACAGTCTGATGGGATGCTGGCAGTTCTGGCACTTGCCCCGGGTGGTTGAAACCCAATTGGAAGACATCATGTTTGTGAGAAAAGGCACCAGGTCGGTGATGCTGTAGAGCAGGAATCCTTCTCAGCTGCATATAGCAGGGTACAGAGCTATAGATGATGATTGAGACAGCTTCTTAAAAGCAGATCTCTCATAGATGAAAACCTGGTGCAAGTTGTGCTGTTCTGACACTGCCAACAGTGAAACTGCACTAACTGGAATTGCTCTCTGCTTTTCTGGGGTAATACTTTGCCTTTTGGTAATTTCTTGACAATATTTGTATCTGTATAGTCAATGCATTTGCACTGAATGTCTGAAAGATACAGTTGTTGACAATATATGAAACTGAGGAAAATCCTTTTAGCTGTCAGTGCCAATAAAGAGACAAGCAAAAGCCATTTATCCACCACCTAATGAGGGGTAAAATTAAAATGCCTATCTGTATCTGTTGGATAAATGATGATAGTTCTGTATGTCAGATCTCAAAATTTCTGGTTAAATTTATCCTAACTGCCCTTAGTAATCCTGTCCTTTCATCTTTATTCATTGAAGGATCCAACACTTGGTTGTTGGTAGGATGTCCAGGTTTATTTCCCTGCTGCTCTGCCACTAATTTGTTATCTTTCTACCTTTGCCTTTTTTTTTATACAAAAGACCATAATTTTCTCTAGGTTTTCTGCTGTCTATGAGTTATTTGGAGGTTTCTGTCCTTGCAATGCTTGCTTATTAATAGCTGAAGCACTTTGCTTTCCCTTTTGACAACTCAGGAGCCAATGAAAATGATTCTCAGGAGCCTGAGAATCTGAGAAAAGAGATTTAATCCCAGAACCGTCACTGAAAATCTTCATTTAAAATCTACACCAAACACATTCATTTTCTAGAAAGTGGGTGCCATGGTAGAAGTGAAAGACCCCAGAATGAGATTTTTGATTATTTTTTCAAGAGGCTGTTACCTGTGTTAAATCCCTGGCTATGCAGGTGTTCCTGCATGGCCCTGCAGTTGCAGGAGTTCTTCAGTCGCTTAGCCCTGTTAATGATTGCAGAAAACTGGCACACCTCGGTTTGATGCTGAGGGTGTTTCCCACCTCTGTGTTACAAGAGGAGTAGAAGCTGATGTGCCTTCATAGGATTATTCTGTATCCTTGACAAGATGAAGTGCAGACAATCGAGACTGCAGAGTGTTGCTGCCTAGGCTGTGTGGCTGGCATACAGGGACTTTGCTGTGCATAGCTGGAAACTGACAGTGAGTTGTCACACTCACCTGCTTCTCAGCAGAAGAAAAATGTAGTCTGTCCAGATGTTGTCACAGTGGCACATGTGCACCGACCGTGTGTTTTCATGTGCCTGCCCCTGTGGGGTCACAGGGGTGCAGATGCTGCTCCAGTGTGTTAACAAAGCTGCTCTTGGACAGGAATGGGTGCTGCTGCCTTTTCCAGAACTGTGCAGGCAAAGCAGATATTATCAGCGCTGGCCCTGGGGCATGAAATGGAAAGATCAAAGCACATGGCAGCAGCACACAGAGGCTCTTCAAAGCCTGAGTAAGGCAGGATTGATTGAGAAAAGGAGAACACTTGCTGATGTAATCACAGCCTGTGGGACAGGTTGGGGTTTTTGTTTTTTTCTTAATTTAAACAAAGACACAAAGACAGCCCTTGTTTGTTTAGAAAGGTGAAGTGTGTACCACAGAGATAGAGCTTGGATACCTGAGTATATAGAAGGTTTTCATAGATGGTATGAAGCTCAAGCATTTTGAAGTAATTGCAGACTTGCAGTTTTCCTTATTTTACTTTGCACAGCTTCCACATGTGGTATTCTCTCACTTGTGGTGTCCATGTGGGATGAAGTAGCAAAATGGCAAAGGAAGGAATGCTTGTTCTCAGACTGCCTTCCTTATTAAATTGGAAACTATTTTGTTTCCTCTTGAGAACTCCAGTTAAAAATTTCTGAGATCTGTATGAAAAGAAGTTGAGCCCAGGCCAAGTGGAGTTGGGGAGTGGGTGATAAGCCTTATGCATTGTCAAGAAGCTGAAGCCTGTTCAGGCACAAACTGAATGGGGAAGAAACAGTTGTTCTGCCCCTTATGTGTATGTGGGAAGGAGGAAGGAGAGGTTTGACTTTTCTGGAACAGATGTGCAGAGATGGAAGGAGTTTCCAATCTCCTTTACAAACCTCACTTCTTTATATGCTGCAGCTGCAGAAGTGTGTTTGTGAACCCCCGTTTTGATTATAAAGGTGAGGGGTAGAGCCCGATGTCCAAAACCTATGTGGTATTGTGGGCATGATGCAAAGCCTGAGTGAGTATTACCAGAGAGGCAACGTAGATTAGTTAATGTAGTTGTATTAATTTTATCACATTTGGAGCACAGGCAAAACAAGTTCCTCTGCTTGGATGGCGAGCAAAGTCTGCATGTTTCTGCTCTTGGTGAGGTTTAGGATGTGTCTGTGTGACAAGAGGGCCTGAACCAGTCCCTGTGGCAGGGAGAGCTGTGCCTCTGGGAAGCTGTTCACTCACAAACTAAAAACCAGCATCACCATTCTGCAATGTTTCATTTACTGATTGTCTCAGAAGGAAGATCTAATGGGATTATCTCAGTCCCAAAATGTATTCCAGGATGCCAGAAACCACAGTGGTTAATTCTATCTGGCAAAAGCTCCAGCTTTCCTTCCCCCACAGGCATGAGACTATTTGTAGTGCAGTTCACATTAGCACCCAAAATTGTGGCATTCTGAGTCTGAAAATATATTGTGAGAGAAGGTGACTGACTGCATGTATTATTGTTAACTTCTGTGCTTCATTCTGGGGTCACAGCTACATGTTTTAGTCTGTTAAGTACTTGAGTTTATTACCTTAATAAGAGGTCCCTGCTCAAAAAAAAGATGTATCCTCTTTATTGTGGAGTATGTGGGATGACACTGGCATTCCATTTTGTCTCATTTGGAAATCTCTCCATTTTACTGGTTGACATCAAAACTGCTTCTCTTCACCCCCCTAAATCTCTCTTCTGCCATGCTGCTTCCACAGATGTGTCTGATTTGATACTTGACACTAGTAGAAAGAACTTCAGTACACTTGAAATACTCACATTTTGGTTTCTAGTTACTAAACCTTCAGGCACCAGGAAATTTGCACATCTTACAGAGCTCTGAGATGGGCTCTGACATGTACTTTTATTACTGCTGCGGGCACTTTCCCCTGATGGTATGGAGAGGCTAGAGAAAAATTCAGGGGTGGGAATGCTAGCATTTTCCATTACTTTCTGGGAACTTACGCATTGCTGTAAAATACTTCCTTTTGAGAATCCCACCCAGGTGTGTGGGGGACAGGCTGTTGCAGCCTGTTGTAGCAGATAGCAGGTAATAAAGCAGAGGTTCTTTACCCGTAGAATCAAGGAATGGAGGTGAGTTTGGGGGTTCTGCCATGCTTTTGCTTCTCATGAGCAACAGGATGAAAAGGGAAGTTTCAGCTGATTGCCTGTGTGCTCCACTGAGTTTGTGCAGCCACTTCCATCAGCAGTGTCTGGCCTTTTGAGTCATGCACCCAAATGAATTCACACAACTGCCATGCCAGGTTAACCATGTAAAATCTTCTTCTCCAGTGGCTTTCTGGCAGAAGCCAGTAGCAGATGCTTGTGAAGGAGAGCAAGCACATGGTGAGAACTCTGCAGGACATGCTCCCAGGCTCCACTGGCTTGTGGCTTAAGACTTTGCACTGGCATCAACGAATATGTGAGAACCCTTGATGACATCCCCCGTTTATTTTTCCCAGTCCATTTCTTCAGCTTAGCCGTGTCTGAATTCCAGAGAGCACAGAGAAATCAGGGTTGGTTTTGCAGGGCTCGTAAGGGCTGCTGCTCACTGTCCCGCTGTGTTTACCTGTGGAGAGGTGGTGATGTGGTGTGGGAGACCTGGGGCAGCAGCTGCACTGGTGTGTCTGGTCGGTAGTTAAACTGCTCACTAACAGCAATGGACACAAGACTACATGTCTAGAATTTTTCTCATTCTCTTACTGTTCAGTGTAAGTTCTGCAGAGGGCTTTTTTGAGCTGCAGGGGAAAAAGCGCTGCCAGGAAGTAATTGTTCTTTCTGTCTCTTTCTAATTCTGTGCAGCAGCTGCCTCGTCTTTACTGCTATTAATGTTCAGAGCTCTTTGAACAAAGGAGCGTTAGGCTGATGTAACTTCTTCCTCTGTCAGACATCCCCTCTGAAGCCATCTTTTGTCTCGATGGCCCTATTGTAGCCATTCATGTTCTGATGAATGAACAGGAAGCTGATGATGATAGTGAGCAGATGAGTTTGATCTTAGACAGGTTTTACTCGGGCTCTATCTCGAGGGAGTTCATGTGAGAACTGAGCTGTACCACCATCAGCTACACTGTCTTGACTTTTCACTCAAATGTTATTTCGTTTAACGAAATGGGAAAATATTATTAATCTAGGAGTGCTTTTTTTATTGAACAACAGTATTGCAGGTACAAATCTAGGAATTCTGTGCATCACCTCTTCATGCAAAGAAGTTGTCCTGGTTTGAATTACTGTATATTTTTGGAAACGTGTGTTCTGTCATGTTTGTTTAGAGATAATGCTCTCTTGTTTGTAATAGTGTTGTGACAAATCAGATTCAAATGTGTCCTAAAGATGCTGTCGAAGCAAAGTCATGGTCTGTAAATTATGACCTGCGGGGGAAGCCAGGGAGAGCTTCTTTCCCCAGCTCTTCTTCCACACATGTTTAAAGCATTCTGCTTTAGACCCATGACAAAATGCATCCTTAAAGCTGGACTTGGACAGCACTGGATGTGGTGGAGGTCTTCTGGACTGGCACAGGACAGC
This sequence comes from Corythornis vintsioides, assembly GCA_025447755.1. Lineage (NCBI taxonomy): Eukaryota > Metazoa > Chordata > Aves > Coraciiformes > Alcedinidae > Corythornis > Corythornis vintsioides. The sequence goes on from JAOEGS010005328.1 coordinate 41,425, forward strand.
AAGAGGAGCTTGTCAGCTGAAGTATCATCAGATGTGTGTCCATAGTGTACAGGATTAGTTTCCAGCATAGCAAACCAGTTTATAAAGTTAGCTACTGGAGGCTGATGTGGTCTTGCAGAGAAAACTTCTGTTAATCTGGGTGTATTATTAAGCCAGAGTTGAATGCTAGTACTGGGCTGATGTCCCTCCAAGAAGAATGGTGGGGGTAGGGGCTCTTAATGTCCAGAAAACTTTCCTCACTTGGGGCTCCTGGGCCTGAAATTTCTCCCTGTTCTGGCATCGAGAGGCAGACTTGAAGTCAGTGACACATTCTTTTAGTCCTGTGGCAGCTCTGATGGTGTGAGGCACTGAACAAAGGGCAGTGCTCTCCTGTGGTATTAGGTACTCGAAAGAAGCGGAAGAGGATGCTTGAGCCAGAATGCCTGTCAGAGGACCGATGATAAACATTATTTACTACTACCTACCTGACAGAGCCCATACATTTTGGTGATGTGATAGTCACCAAAGCATCCTAACCACAGCTCTGCTAACAGCTGTTCTTCTAGGTGGCCCTTGGTGCTCACGATGCATATTAGCTTTCTATAGATATAGAACTATTCTGTGTTCAAAATGCCTGATGAAATTAAGAGACTCTTAGGTGAATTTTTAATAATGAGCACCAACAGTTGTTTAAATATTATGGATGAAATTATCAGTTTAATTGCAGAGGATTGCAGAGGTTGTTCTTTTCACAATACCTAGCTTTTTCTCTTAGTTGTTGTGATCTAGTACATATTCCATTGACCTGGTTTTTATTTCTGCACGTCACATTTTCTGCAGACCCTGCTCTGTGTTTACCTCTGACTGAAAGTGCCATGTAAAGACCTTTGTTACAGGGATTCTTCCTAGCAAGTCACAGCTGTGTATACAGTGGGTTATGTATCAGTGCTTATCTTGGTTAATTGCAATGCAAGCTGGAGGCATGCACCAGGAAGAACAAAGAAGGATCATAAAAGACTTCTAAAGTTGTGGCTAGGACTTCTTTTCCTTTTAAAGAATAAAGTGTATTCTGAAAACCTTACTCTCATTAAAGTAACACTGAAAATGTAATTTTTCATTTTCAATGTTGCTATTACTAGAAAAGGACCAGAGAGCAAAGAAGACCTCGTGGGCACCAGTGGGCTGACAGAGCTTGAAGGGTATATGCATTTAAAGTCAGTGCACTGTAAATGGAGAGCAGAAAAAGGAACAGGTAGATCTCAGGCTGTGTTGAGTAACATGTGGTGGAGTAACACTCACTGAAAATGCCTTTTTATCAGTTTGGAAATAGATGCTGTAGACAACAGATTTACAGAGAAGTCTGATGTAGAGACAGTGACTGAAAAAACATTGTGGACTATTCCTTGCAGTAGGAGGACTGTCAGAGCTACCTGGTGATAGTCACTATTCAGTGATACAACATCCTGAAAGAATTCTTGGCAGAAGAATTCTGCTGTATTTTTAAAGCAGTAAGGTGTGTTACTATAGGATAGTGTAAGAGCTGAAAGTATGGGTGACATCCAAAAAGGATTAGGCAAAATCACAGAACATAGATGCATTGCTTACGACTGAACATGGTGTTCTGGGTGAAGTCTTGGCTCCAGAAGTCTTTCAGCCACTGATAGTCTTAAATAAGAGGTTCTGCTGAAAGAAGAATCTTTCTGTATCCGTTCTGGTTTTCATGTTCTCAGAGGTCTGCCATGTTAGAGACGGGGTACTGTGCTGGTTGGATTCTTGGTCACACCCTGTATGGCTGTTTCTATGGCTTGTCCAGCATTGCTAGAGTCTCTGTGTCAGAGGAACCTTTCGCTGTCCTGGGAAACATCCAGCCTCTAACCACAGCACTGTATTTTCTATTTTCCATAGTATCTTACCTCATTCACTGCACTGTCCCAGTGTTTCTGCTGTGAGGGAAGTGTTCTGCAGACAGCCCTCCTTTGCCCCACGCTGCTGCATTCTTGGAGCACAGTTGACACCACCAGTTTCCCAAACAGTGAGGCACACATACCTCAGTGGTGGTGTGCCAACAGCAGACAGCGCTGCACCGCAGCCAGTCGCTGCACTCGCTAGCATGGGCTGCATGCCAGGGCTACAGGAGGGTGCTTTTCGGTTTTTATGCTTTGTTGGGGTTTAAAATGTTGTTTGTTTGGTGGGGGCTGGGTTGTTTTGTTCTTTTTTTTTTTTTTTTAAGGGAGGAAAAAATAGAGATGGGGTTGAAGAGAAGAAGTGAAGTGGTGTCTGGAAGAGAAGTGAGATGAGGCAATCCATTAGTGGCCACAGGAAGGAGGAATTAACAGGGAGATGGGGAAAGAAGGAGGTAAAACTTGTACCCCGAAATACAGCACAAAATTAAGGCTGAATTGGGCTACCTCAAATCTCACACTTAGAAGTATGAAACACTTGCTGTTCCAGCCTTAGCATTCCTATAAGGTTAGGATAAAAATGAACATGTAGAAGAGCAATGTCAGAGAAAATCATTTGGACAAAAAATTAAATCTTAAGTACCTTTTCAGATCTTCGGCACCTTGTTTTTTTCACCCAATATATTGGGGTGCTGTAGTATGAGAAGCATGGACATTAATATGGTGTTAGAGAAGAAGCTGAGGAAAGCTCTTTTGTTGTACAGTTCTGTAAAACAGTCCAGTTTTGTAGTTCTGTATTCAAAGTGCAGTTGAATTTTGCTCTTAGATTGGGGAATTAACCATTTTGTAATAAAAGGGAGCGCATAAGGTCTCCAGAATCCATTATTATTATTAGTTTGGTTTTAAATAATATAAAATGAATCCTTCAGACAAGTGTTGGTTTCTACAAATGCCTTTGAAAGGTGGAAAAGAATGAAGGACTGGTCATTGAGTGCAGAAAGGTATTGTGGTTCAAGATGTCAAAGCATTGACTGAGCAGCGAGTGAAAATATTCATAAGTCACCCTGGTGTTCTAACAGTCTTTGGAATCGTGCACTGGATTGAGTTGTGGAGACCAGTTTACATCTAAGTTGGTTATTTGCTGCACAAAGTAAAACAAATTGAGGCTGAAAGGGAAGAAAAATTTCAGTGTGTGAAATGGGAATAATAGCAGTGACTATTTCAGCAATGTGCTACATTAGAATTAAGAATAGCTTTTTATTTTGAAGTCATTCTCCCTACTACAGAACATTCTTCAGTGGTGACTCAGTGTAGAACTAATCTCACTCAAAATGGTTGCCAGTTGCCACTTGCAACAATAGGACTGAAGCCACAGGCTGCCATCAGGTGGCTGGTTTTAAGGATGGCATTTCTTTCCCAGTGGATTTGAGTATTCCCATCTGATAATACAGTTCTCAATATTCACTGAATTCTTGTAATAGAAGACATTGAAAACAGTGCAGTTATTCATTACTTTATCTGAAATGGAAAACCTGGTGCACTAGATTTTCTTCTTTTTTCATGGGAAAAAACCCCAAACCATTAAGCCTTAATCTGTTTCCAGAAACAACTCTGCACCTGATTTATGTGCCATAATACTGGCCACTAGTTTTTTTTTTTTTTTAAATACTCTATTCCTCTCTGGGCAGGGTCACCTTTTCCCTATACTGTAAGTGAGGATGTTATGAAGATGGAGAAGGGAATGATTTCCATACAGTCATCAAGGGAAACTGCTTCCCCAGGACACAGAAATCCAGCCTCCTCTATGCTCTGTTTCTTCCAGCGAAGATCACGCAGCTATTGTAGAGCCTTGTCTCCTGTGGCTGCAGCAGAGGCTCTGGCTTCACCTGTATTTCCATTTTAAATAGGTTGGAAAGTTTGTGCTGGTATCTGTTGTGATGTTAGACCTGACACAAAGGTGTTTGTGGGAAACTGCATGTGATGTTTGACCTTGCCCAGTGAATGTGAATGTAAAGCAGGAGCAGCGTGTGAAGGAGGCTGTGGAGATAATTTCTTAAGAACTTAATGTTGAAGGAAGAGGAGACAGTCCAGAAACAGAGGAGCTGTACATGCTTGGAGATCTGTGCTTTCAGAATCAAACGCCTCCTTTCCTTATAAAATTTCCCTAACACCTTAAAATGTTTTCAGATGGCAGAAGTCATAACATTGTCTTCCAGATGCGGCCTTACCAGGGCAGAGGAGAGGGGCAGGAGATCTTCTCTTGACCTATCAGCCACCCCTTTTAATACACCCCTCTTGGCCACAAGAGCACCCTGCTGGCTCATGGGCAGCCTCCCCTCAACTAGGACCCCCGGGGCCTTTTCCCCTTCTCTGCTTTACAACAGGTCAGTCCCCAACCTATCCTAATAGCTGGGGTTGTTCTTTCCCAGGGGCCAGACTCTGTACTTGCCGTTGTTGAATGTCATTACATTTCTCCCTGCCCATCTCTCCAGCCTGTCCAGATCTCTCTGGATGGCAGCACAGCTGCTGCTGTGTCAGCCACTCCCCCCCAATTTGGTGTCATCAGCAAACTTGCTGACAGTGCCTCTGTCCCTCATCCAGGTCATTGAATATATTGAACAGAACTGGTCCCAGCACCAACCCCTGTGGGACCCCACTAGTTACAGGCCTCCAACTGGACTCCATCCATTGACCACAACTCTCTGGCTTCTTTCCTTCAACCAGTTCCCAATCCACCTCTCTTCCTGATCATCCAGATCACACTGCCTCAGTTTAGCTGTGAGGATGCTGTGGGAGACAGTGTCAAATGCTTTACTGAAATCAAGATAAACCACATCCAGTGCTCTACCATCATCTCTCCACCGGCTTATGTCCTCATAAAAGGCTATCAGGTTGGTCAAACATGACCTCCCCTTGGTAAAACCATGTTGACTGCTCCTAATGACCCCCTTGTCCTTGCTATGCCTAAGGATAGCACTGAGGAGAAGTTGCTCCATTACGTTTCTGGGATGGAGGTGAGGCTGACTGGTCTATAGTTGCCTGGGTCCTCCTTCTTACCCCTTGTGAAGATTGGAGTGATGTTTGCCCTCCTCCCAGGCACCTCTCCTGTCTGCCATGACTTACTGAAGATGGTGGAGAGTGGCCTGGCAATGACCTGTGCCAGCTCCCTCAGCACCCATGGGTGCATGCCATCAGGACCCATGGATTTACAGATGTCCAGATTACTCAGCTGTTCTCCAACCCAGTCCTCATCAACCAGGAAAGCCTCCTTTCTCATGCTATCCTCTGGTGCCTCAGGTGCCAGGGGCTCCTGAGGACAGTCTCCAGCAGTATAGACAGAGGCAAAGAAGACATTCAGTAACTCTGCCCTCTTTGTGTCCTCTGTCACCAGGGCACCTGCCTCATTCAGCAGAGGACCGACATTGGCTCTAAACTGAGCTTTTCCTGCAGTAGATTTGAAGAAGCCCTTTTTTTGCAAGGTTGAGTTCCAACAAGGCCTTAGCTTTCCTAGTTATCTCCCTACATCCTCTGGCAACAGTCCTGTACTCCTATACAATCATTATATGTTCATTTAACACAAAGAGCAAAAGTTCTGAGAATTCTGAGAACCAGAATCTGTGATTGTCTGTTTGTTGGCTTCTAACCTTTTAATGCAAATGTTGCAGGTAGCTAAGCATCTGTGTTGTCTTGTACTCTCTGCAAGAAAAAAGACACATGCTTTGTTGGGTATTACTTGCAGGCAATTTTTTATTGTGGAACAGTCTCCCAGGCTCCAGCTGTTCAGATGTATTTTCTGTGAGAAGTAACAAAACTGTACAAGGCTGTGCATGATCTGCTGTGCCTTTTTCATCTGTTCTCTGAGTAGTCACTGAGACAGTTTTCATTTTGAACTGAGCAGAAAGTTGATTCCTGGTGCTGTCTTCTGCCTGCTGCTGCACTGATTCTACAGGATGCATCCTGATGAGTTTAAACAGTAGTTCAAGCAGCTGAAGTGCAGAAATGGGTGGAGAGAAGGATTAAAATATCGTAACCCTTCTCTCTTGTGCTTGCACAGCACAGATACCCGTTTTATATTGTCAGCTAGAGCAGCTCCGGCACTCCCTCCATCTCTGAATTTCTCTGCAGCCCCAGGGGAAGCTGCACCTCCGTGTCTCTCTCACAGCTGCTGGACTTTGATGGGGACATGCCTGCGCTCTTTCCACTGGCCTCCCTTGGCAACCAGCCCTTTGAAGATGACCTCTTGCTGTTTGCCTGTTGTCTCTCTTGTGTTGGATTATAGATGAGAGGTTGGCATGATGGGAGGGGGATGGAAGGAGTGTTGTGCGTTTTAAGCCTCAGTTCTTGCTGCATTTTCAACTTGTTTTTTTTTTTCTTCTCTCCTGTGTGGCTTTTACCTCTGCCTGGGTAGAATGTTGTCCTGCACGTGGGGAATGGTTTTCTGCAGGAGCACACGCTTTCTGCTTGGCGTCTGTACCTAGACAAAGGAAGTTTGATTTGTTTTGTGGTGAGGATGTTGCATTCTCCCTGTGACAATCTACATGTGTTAGTTCCCTTCCCCCATCCCTCTGTTTAAGGACAATATTCTTAGCTACAGGACAACCTTTTTCTGTGTGCACGTTGTCCCCTGGCCTCAGCCAGCTGGCCTTGCCAAGGAGGCTGTGCTGCGGGGTGAGGGAGCCCCAGGGCCCTGTGCCTGGCTTGTGTTCTGCACAGACACCCTCTGCTTCTGGAAACCCAACCAACCAGCCTTGCTAAGTCCTGACAAAACCTGGACAAAACTGTAGCTGTAGTATCCTACAGAATATCCTACAGAATCCTTCCCTGCATAAGGGATCAAGGTAAGCTTAGCAATGAACGTTCAGCTTCCAGCGCAGAGAGTGGTGAGCAGGTGAGGTGTTCTAGTACAGAGCACAGTAACTAACAGTGGTTACACACTCTTACTAGCTTCAACAGCTTGTTTCTCACTACTTTTTGGTTTTTTTTCCTCGATGAAACCAGTTGAATGTGTCAGCACTCAAATCTGTCTGAGGTTTCTTCAGGCTTTATTTCATTGTTTTTGGGTCAGCATGAGATCTGTCAATCTGCTTGCTAAAGTTTCTTGCTAAAATACAATTTGGAAATGAGTAGCTCAGAGAATTTTCAGAGCTATGTGCTTTAGTAAAATAAAATACTACATTCTCTGGTGCCTGCAGATATGTATGTTGTCTTTTAATTCTCTCCTAATACTCCTGCATTTGTCATCTCAGTCAAAATAATTCTTTTTCTAAGTATGCATCATGCATGATTTTGGCAAGGGAATGCCAATGGAAATTTCTTTTAGGTTTCCTTATGAATAGTTCAGGTCAACCGTTTTGGTTTGGGTTTTTTTGGACTGTTGAATAGCTACATTAATTTTTTCTGAGCCCCAAACGCTCCCAGGGTTGAACAAATAGACCCCATTACGTTGTACAATGTTTGTCAGTTTCTCTTCATACTTCCTTCTCTGTTTTTTTGCTAGAAAACTTACTTGCAAAGAATTTGTAACTCCATATGGGGCCTTTAGCTTAAGCCACAGAGGTTATATGGCACTGACCTGATAATTTGCAGTTTTAAGTCCCCACTCAAGTGCTATGGGACAGATGCAGTTGTTCATGAGATGTCAGGTAATCCCATTTTTCCCAGCCAGTTGTGATTATGTCTAAAGTTCTGACCATTAGTGTATTTTTGGGGCCTGTCTTGTTCTGTAGAGGGTCAGAACTCTTTTGTTTTACTATATAGCTACTGGCAGTCTTCTTCTGTCAAAGCAAACTATGAGGTCATTATTTTCCTCTTAATTTTCCCTCCAGTTTCCCCTGTCCTTAATGGCATTGTGCCTGCATGTTTTGCCAGAATCTTTCTACCCATTTAAAGAGGAAAAATATACCACTATAAACATGACTTTGTTCCCCTTTCTCTGTCAATACTGTGGTAGGATAATTCAGTCTAATCAAAGCACTTAAATTCTTTAGATAAGAAATCTGCCCTTAAAATGTCTTTGGAATGCACATCTTTTCAAGGAGTTTTGCTTCTGAGACCCTTTGCAGGAAGGAGAGGCCAGCTCTCAGTTTGAGTGGGCTGGGAGCTTCCCTTGCTGAGTGTTTGAAGTCACCAGTGTCCAGCTGTCTTGTTGCAGGAGGTTGCCCAGGCTGCAGAGCGTGGGCAGGACAAAGGGTACCTGCTTGTGCAGTAGATGTGATGCAGATGTGCTGAATGTACAGTGTTGTGCACAGTGTTTGTTACTGGGGGTGTCTGGGGGTGTCTGTGGCACCTTACTCGTGGCAGTCCTTGCGGGAAGATTTGTGAGAACATGCTACTGCTGCTACTGCTGCCAGCTGTGTCTCTCACCTGGCAGTTTTCTTCCTCTCCTAAGGAGTGAGAAGCTGGGCCATGGTACAGGTGAGTTGCTCACAAGCACTGCACCTGCTCAGTGAGTCACAGGTTGGGTGTCCCCAGTCAAAGGAGAAGCCAAATGATGCTGCTTCTTGCTCCAGGTGAGGAGTGTGCTGATCAGCCAGATCAGTGCCAAGGCCTGGTTTCCTGGTTAATAAAACCTACTCTGGCTGTTCTTCAGAGGTTACCCCTCCTTTTCTTAGGATCTGGTGGATTCTGTGCAGTACTGGCTTGTCTGCTTTACAGAACTGCAGTGGCTTTTTCTGCATGGTGAATGTGTTCAGCTGCTTAGCTCTGTTTTTACATTTAATTACAACACAGGCTGTATTTCTCATCATCCCTTTTGGCATACTTCCTGGAGTAAAGTGGACTATGAGAGGATTTCAGGAATGCTTGCTGCTCATGCTACAGAGACAGTTCAGTGGAAGCCACTTGTGGGCTCAATGCTAACCACTGGGTTGAACCACACGGTCACAACTGATAGCCAAGAAAAGCGTGCTGCTGAAACACTCCGGTCCTATAATGTTACAGTCTGTGGTGCTTTGGCTTCTGGCAGGATGTTCTTCTTCAAAACAAACAAACAAAAAAGTCTGTAAGTGAAAAGAAAATGTCTTTCAATGTAGTTTTGTGCTTTAGCTGGAGGCTGAGTGTTCTTCTCTGCACAGCAATACGTGGTCTAGAGGAGCTCAGGCTGATGAGGAACTGCTTCCAGCTTTCACCTTTTTTAGAAAGACTGCTATGTTCAGCTGCAGCAGCATAAAAACCAATTCCAATTTGTATGGTTTTGGATCACTTATGTGTAGTGGCGCATTCTGCTGATGCCTTTTTCAAAAAGCACTGATACAGGCAATCTACAGCCTAAGCCTTTTCTTTCTGGTAGGGTCTTAGTAATGCTGGGTTGGAATACTGCCAAGTCAAAAATCTTAAATCACCTTTTTGGCAAAAGGTTGCTCTGCCAATACAGAAGAGTCAATGGAGATGGAAAAGTTAAGTTCTTCATTCCAATGTATTTGTAAGCAGTAGGAACAAATACAGTCTTGTGGTTATGAAGTCGTATTAGTATCTGTGTTATGTTGAAGATAAAAATCACAATAGGGTCAACAATCTGAGGGAAAATCTCTGCTGAAATGACTCAAGTCTTTCCTGGAGAATAAGTGCAAAGTTATTTTTGTACTCCTTCAGAAGCAGTTTCTCCTATAATAGGTAAGAAGATAAAATCTCAGAGGAAAAAAAAAGGTGTGTTGCTAACACTAAGTTGACCATTTTGCAGCCTTCTGGGTCTCACAGATTATGTGACTGTGTAAGCTCTACTGAAACACTTCATACAGGTAGTGCAGTCACTGTTCTCACTGGAGGCTGTTAGCTGGCTGTTTTGCCTTTCCTCTAAAAAAGGCTTGCATTGTTCCCTGATGGAAACCTCTATACACCTGTGTATAGGTTGTGAAGACAGAAGGAGTTCTGCTAGCAAGCTTTAGATTTTTCTCCCTTTAAGTGCTGATTTTATGTGATTTCAGCCCCATTGGGTAAATCTCAAATTCCTACATTTGTTCTGTGTTCTGAAGCTGGTAGAAAGAAGGCTTGAGGGACAACAGAGAAGATAGGTGTTTTTCAGAGTAATTGTTCCATGCCACAGAGCTGTCAAAGCTGTAGTTCCCGCAGGGACAGAGCACAAACTTTATTGTGCAGGACAGGGCCAGTTTCTAGGCTGGCCTGATGCAGCATCCTTAACATCCTGTACTTGTTTTATAATGATTTTTGAGTGGGAAACTGATAACTTGCCACAGGTTTTTCCTTCATTTCTACTTCAAGCATCACTGCATGTATGATACTTCACAGATCTCTCATCTGAGGGCACTGCAAGATTTAGAAAAGATAGCACCATACTAAACAAATGTGTTACATAAACCCAAGTGATTTGGGGCAACCTGATTTGCAAGAAAGGTCTTCAAAAGAGATCTAGTTCTGTAGGAACAGGAACAAGGACACAGCGAATGCACTGCCATGACTTTGCTAGGGTGATCATTTTTCACACAGTTTCACAAAGTCTGCGTTTTTGGCAAGCCAATATTCCAGAGTCTGTATCTATTTGCCTGGTTCTGTCAGGGATAGACCTTGCTTTTGGGCTATTAGAAATCTTTTTAATGCTTATGAACAGATAACTCTCCAAATGTGAGTAGCTGTTGTTTCAGTTCATTGTGACAGCTGTATCAACAGTGTGAATGAACCAGCCCCACTGTTCTCCAGCCCCACCTGCAATGCCTGCAAGCAGCTGTACAGAAGTGGACAGTTGGGTTGCAGTCCAGTCTGTAGTCTGGAATTGCCTAGCACCAGCAAGCTTGGAGGAAGGTACAGATGTCAGATGGCAGTTCTGTTCTCTGAGGTTTTATTTGCCCTGCCTTTACAATTTGGTTGTTGCTGAAGCTGAATTTAGTATTTAAAACTTTCTTACTCAGCCTTGCTCCTGCCCTTGTCACTTAATATTCTTTATTTACTTCTTACCATTGACAGTGAATGAAGATTAAAACTCTTCAGAGAATTGGAAATTTTTGCCCTACTGAGTTTCCCTTCTCTTGCTGTTTACTCTGGTAGTCCAACCAGTCCAAATTTAATACGAATAAAATAGTATATAATGTGATTGTTATTCCTAAGACAGTTGCCTGCCTAATGAGCCATGCACTTTGAACCATTTTAGGTGCCCAGCAGTAGCTTTTGGAAGTTGCAGCATGGCAACTGTAGCCTTTTCTAATTATTTTTTACCTTGATTTGGAGGATGAAACTTAGAAACAAAAATGATGGAAAAGTCTTGGCTGAAAGGGTTTGTGGAGATCATCTGATCCAGCTTTCTGTTGAAAGCAAATCCTTAGCATCATTGTTATTGAGGGCCTTGTCAAGCTGAATCTTGAGTATTTCCAGTGAGGGTTGTTCCACTATTTTCAGAGCAACCTGTTCCACTGTTGCTTTGTTCTTACAGTGAATAGTTGTATAACCAGAGCGAACTTTCTCTGAAGGATCCTTGTGCCCCCTGAGCCTTATTAAGTCTTGAGAGTTGGTATGTTTGGTTTTTTTTTGTTTTTCTAATCGGGTGAACCTCAAATATGGGGTCAAAATCCAAAAACTAATGAAAAATTCTGCACATTGTATCTCCTCTTTTATTATTTTTCTGGAGCTAAAATGCCAGATGAAAGGGGATGCCTGTGATGTTAAAGGAGATTAAGCACAGAGGGAGACATTAGCAGCTTGATTTGGAAGATGGCTAAAATTTAAATAAGAATGGAAAAAATAAATCTGTAATTTTAGCAAAGAAGTTGTAGTTTATTTTGGTTGTTGCTGATCTGGTGTTGCTCTGACCAGAGCACGCTTTCTAAACTTCACATGTCCCTTGCTATGTTTCTGTCCTGCCACGTTGCAGGAAGCCTTTGAAGCGGGGAGCAGAGGTCATGCCACTGAAGCTACTCAGCTGCTTGCTGAAGGCATGTGCACAACATGGGCCATCTCACAGCTGCTTTTGCTCAGAAGGTGCAGGAGAAGGAACAATGCTCTGTGGCTTTTGGGATTTAAAGAATTAAATTTGTAGTGAAGAATTCAACCAGAAGAAAGTTTGGGAAGGTGATGCTGCATACCAAAGGCATGTTTTAAGAGTGTCCAGGTCTTGTATCCAGACCTGTCTTGTATTAGAAATGGTGTCTTGGAAGGAAAGGGTAAGAGCTGGATCTGTTAGGGTTGTGTTGTTTTCAGTGGAACTGAAATTAGAGAATCTGTTTACAATGTTTACAAGCTCTGTCTCTGCAAACTACTGAACTATGTAAGACACTGAACTAAATGGAAGTGTGGTGTTGTCCAAGCTAGCACAGGCCTTAAATCAATATAGAGGGATCACCCTGATGTGTGTGGACACGACTGTCCTGCTTCCACACCCAAGACAATAAATACAGCGGCATGGTACACTATGGATTTAGTGGCTTGAAGGTTGAAGCTCACTAGGGATCTTCACCTGGTGTGAATGTGCCTTTTGTCTTTTTTTTATTTTATTTTTCATTTGGGGTGTGTATGTTTGGGTTTGTTGTTGTTGTTTAGGCCCTTTGGGATTTGTAATTGTAGTGTGAATTGGAAGAAAACCAAACAATCCTATGAATGGACCACTGGATCTGGTGTTCCTGTTAGTCTCCAAGTCTCACTACAAAGTGTGGATGAATTACCGTTGGCCGGGGTGCAAAGCCGGAGAGAAATTTCTGCAGAGAAGAGATTCCTGGGAAGAAAGTGCATGCTGAGAATGATGCACCATTAACATGACTCTAGCAATGCTGGTCAGAAATGTGACTACAGGGCTTGATGTGTTCAGGGAGAAGGAAGTTATAGTAGGTAAGATGGAAATAGATGAATGATGTATAAGGAAGTGCACTCCCTGGAGAGAAAAAAAAAAAGTAAACACAATATGGGGTTTTTGGAAGTGTTGTAAAAATGTTATGCAAAACCCTGTATTTTTTTTGAGGTGGGGGAAGTGAATAGAATGTCTTCCCTTGGCAGGTGACACAGGGACAGAATTTTCAGTAAGATGATCAGATTGCTATTGGCAATTACTCCATGAGGATATCCATTAAATCAGGACAAGGTTGATGGAGAAGCAGATTTGAATGGAGGTTTAAAGCCTTAAATTTGAACAATGTGAACAGATAAGAGGACCCAGAGAGAAGATGTGAAGTGCTGCCACAGAAGGCCACAGGGAGCCCAGAGGAAGAGGTACTGGAGGATGGGGACAGATCACGCTCCTGAGCTGGTCATGATAAGATTAATCAGTAGATTAATCAGTAGATTGTACAAACCTGTCTTTGGGATTGACTTTATAATGCCACTTTATTGAAAGAGCTGACACTGGGCACTTGAGTATGTGTATTAACTTGTGTTAATGGCTACACAGAGCTGATGACTGGTGTGTCTGACTTACCTCTTTGCTGAGTGTTGGTCCTGTGGGCTTTCAGATTCCCTAGAACAAAGTGCCTAGGAGCAGTTCAGCTTTGCAATGCACATATTTTTCATTGAACAGTTCAACCTTCTCATCATGTTCCTGAAACATACAGACTTTGGAGGAGTGCTGCTGGAATAATTTTTGTAATTACTCTGATATGATTCCAGTGTAATTCAGGAAAATACTTGTGAGTTTTTAACCTGCAGGTGCAGCCAGTGAGTTCCCTGCATTTGTCAGCACAGAGCCTGTGGCATGCTTGGTAGGTCTGCTGAGTGCTTAGATGGTGTTTTGTGTTGGGATTTGAGGTTTCTCATGTGCAAGATCATTTTGTATGGTGGTTTAATAAACTACATTCTCCTCACTGCTTGTGCACGGGTGGGAAATGTAAGGTAGACATTCTGTGCCTGGGACTGCAAAATGGAATCCCCTTGCTGTGATGCTGTTTGTGCAGGCAGCAATAGCAGTAGACAGCATGGCCATGCTGCAGGAGAATTGTTCTGTAACTTGGTTTTGTTTGCAAGCCAGAGCACAGCTTCCTGCTGGTTACTAGGTCATGGTACAGTCCTGCTGTAGTTTGAGTAGAAGTGTGTGTTCTGTGCAGGTTCAATTCATGGATTTGGACAGTAATTGGAAATTGTCTTTCCTTTGGGGTGAACACAACTGTGTGAGTGGCATTGGAGTGTGAACATCCAGCCAGTTTTTTATCCATCAGATCCATATGTGTGCATTTGATAGACAGGGATGTTGTGCAGGACAGTGTCTCATGCTTTGCACAAGGCCAGGTAGATGGTGTTGGCTGCTCTTCCCTTGTCCCTGTTGTAGAAGGCCACTAAGTTTGTCGGGCACACTTTGCCCTCCGGGAAGCCATGCTTGATGTCTCCAGTCGTGTTTTCCATCTGCCTTAGCATAGACTGAAGGAGGATCTGCTCCATGATCTTGGCAGGTACAGAGGTGAGTCTGGCCAGCCTGTAGTCCCCCTGGGTCTTACTTTTAAATTTTTTTTAAATGGGGTTATATTTCCCCATTTTTCTCTTTGAATAGTTCCCATGTTTATTTCTTCTGGTCATGTTTCTTATTACAGGAAATAATTTATTCTGGACAGTTACACTCTTTCCATGGGGGGTCTAACCATGCTGTTAACTGTTGTGGAGTGTTGAGTCCTGTGCCTTGCCCTTCCCCTCCCAAAAGGCATCAAGTTAATGTTTATATAATGATTTATATAATAGTTACAAAGCTTTTTTTTTTTTTTTCCCGTTTAGCCTAAAATCATAAGGAATTGTTAACTGTGGTACTCCACAAAGATTTAACAAAGCTTTTAAAGTGATTAGTCATTTCTTGATAGAAGTATTGTGGTTATTTGAGTTTTGAGGGCTCTGTTGCTTCCAGACCTATGATTTTTGTCTACTAAAATGTACATAGGTCCTTTTCCTGGATACCTAGCTTTTTGAAGCAGAAATGTAACTCTGATTTTGCTAAATGCTTGAGCATTCTGTCATACATACATAGAACACATGCCCTCTATGTATGTGAAGGAGAAGCTCGAGCTAGGTGTGCTGAGTGGTTGACTGCTGCAAATTCCCAAGTGCCCTGAAAATCACATTCAGAGGCCTTTAATATTCTACACTGTAGATATTTATCTGGTTTAGGAATTGTGTGTAATTTTCAGGTTTTTTTCCTCTAAATAGGCTGTCTTCTCAGGTGTTTGGGACATTGCTGTTGGAGACAGGGTGTCAGCTAGTATTGCTGACTAAGGAGACAAAGTCACCCATTTCTTTGGAAGGGTGAGGAAGCACAGGCTTTGTAAAAGGAAGAGTCTTTCTCAGCTTTGGACTTATCCTGATTTGCAGGGACATAATTGCAGAAGGTTCTTGGTGACTGATCTAAAGGGCTATTCACACTTGGAAGCTCTTAAAAAATATCAGTATTCTGGAGAAAAGTGGCCATGGAAAGAATTTTCTATTCCTCTTGGCCTTCTTCCAAGATGTTTTCTGGACTAAAGTGGGTACAGAATTTTTTTGTCTGGCTGGCAAAAAAAGACAAAGACCTTTCATCTCATGATAGTGTATAGAAAGAGCCCGAGCTGTTCACACTCTGGATTGTAATGCTATAATGCCTTATCCTGGCAGACAGGGGGAAAAAAAAAGACAAAAGGGTGGAAAGTTTTTTTTTTTAATCAGGATTTTTTGGAGGTGATAGAGTTACAGAATTAAATGTTCTTCCTCTGTTGGTTCACTGTTTGCTCTGCGACACTGACCGCCCTACAGTCGGTGCGGCTCTGTTTGAAGTGATTTAAACCTTCAGGAACCTACACAGGTTTTGTAACCTTGGATAAAAGCTCCTGGGTCGAGGTTTCAGTTCTGCCCTTTCAGGCACGTAGGAAGTGCCCCAGCTCATCTCCAGGATTTTGAACTAGAAACATCTTAGATACGGGTTATGGTTTCAAAGCCCAATTGATGCAGAGTATGTCTGTGGAATTACATCAAGGGAATGGTTCTCTGATTCTTCAGAAATCTAATGTAGATTAAAGCTTTGCATTTACTGAAAGGATCCCGTGGACTTCTTTTGGGGTTAATTATGTTTGAGTATGGATCTTGGCAATTTTGAAGAGACCACTGTCTGCCTGACTCCCTCCCCTGTTTTTATGTCTGTGCTGAATTGTTTATCCATCAGTGCTGAGTGTAAGGGGTGGAGTGGTTCATCTTCCAGTGATAGTCCCTGTGCCAGGCTTTTAAACAGAGCAAGCTGAACTGCTGCTCCTGCATGTGAGACTGGAGACAGCTCAGTCTGTAACAGTCGCTCATAACCAAAAAAAAGGTTGTATGAATTGGGCAGAGGATTCGACTCCGTCTGCCTGTCACTGTAGTGGCTTGATTTTTCTGGGCAAAATACAGATGAATTGTGACAGATCTGAACAATAATGCGTGGTGGCAAACCTCTGTATTGTGTCAGATCATCATGTCTCCCGTGCCTCGCAGCAGTCACTCCAGGTGTTCAGAAAGTCAGGGCCCCACAAGGTAATATGAAGAGCTCTCCTTGCATTGTATTGCTTGTAAAATGAAAGTCAAGGTATCCAGCATGAAAGAAAAGGACAACAACAAGCTGGTGATGCAAAAGTGATGGCAAGACTAGTTATCATTACATGGTGCTACTTTGCATGGATTAGTGATACATATATACATATATATATCACATATGTATTATATGTTATCACTGAGCAGTACAATCTATTACAATTGGCTACTGGAAAACAAAATTGCCATACTGTTGATACTACTTTGCGGTTTTCTTGAGCTACTTTGGCAAAGGTGGTATTTAAGGAAAGGCATGAGGCTGGGTAGAGTACACTACAGACTTTTTTTTGCAAATATTTTTATATATTTATTTTATTCTTATATGCAGCCTTAAGTTTTAGTTTTCTCATGTACTTTAATAAATTAAAGTGTATTTGTAATAAACTAAGGTACTCAAAACCAATCTGTTTTTTCATTTCTACTCGTTGTCTAAAGGTTCCTTTCTCATTCTGTTTCAGATGCATCCACTTGGACTGTGTAATAGCAATGATGAGGAAGACCTGTATGAATATGGCTGGGTAGGAGTGGTGAAACTGGAACAGCCAGAGTTGGAGCCTAAGCCATGCCTCACTGTCTTAGGAAAGGTAAGGGCCTAGTGTCGGATAAATGCTCTATATAACTGTTTCTTGGAAGGGTTAGTTCCATTCCGAAAAAAATCATCAGGAAATAAAATAAAACTCTTTGTGCTCCGTGAAATATTCCTGTTTTGCCTGTTTTCACACTAAATGCTTCAAGGAAGGATAATGTTGTTACTCAGTTGATAGTGATGGTGATGTGGAGCCGAGTATGCACATTCCCATCTTGATCTTGGGGATCCTTAGGTACATTTTTTCAGAAGAATTATATTAATTTTTTTTTTTTTTTTTTTTTTTTTTTTTTTTTGGGACGGTGGTCTTTTTCCCCTGGGGGGGGGTTTTTTTTTTTTATTTGCGGGAAGGTTTCTTTAAAAAAAAGAGGAAAAAACAATTTATAG
>JAOEGS010005329.1:0-45115 GCA_025447755.1 Corythornis vintsioides
ACAAATAAGTTGAACTGATTGGTTCTGATGGAAACTAAGTAATCTGTGAGGTTGGATCTACACCATGTTCTTCTGCATAAATAACATATATAATTACTATAGAAAAAAAATATAATTAATATATAAGCATAATTCCACAGTTTGTTCGTCAACAAAAGTATTTAATGGACATAGAATCAATGAACTTATAATAGCAAGTAGAAATAAATTATTACATCCTTACTGTCAAAGCAATTTCAGGTTTTGTATTCATTCTCTGTTAAGCCTTTTAGCTTATTTCAGTTTTTAAATCACACACAGCAGAGCTTTAGGGGCCTGTACCTCCATGATTTATAACACAAAGGAACAATTACTTCTGCAGGTAAAATTGTGCTTTTTGAAAAAGGTAAGATAAACAGATGTGCCTAAAGCATCCTTAGAAAATCATGAAGAAATGGCTAAAGGTATTACAAATAGCAATAATAATAAAAAAATACAGTCATCAGCTGTCTAAAGTACTCTGTGTACATTTGTGTGCCTGCCTATATGATTCAAGTGGCTATAAAAACCCTGAGAACAGAAAGCCAAAACCTTTTGGATAATCCCTTAAGCCCCTAAACAATAAACAGGAACAGGTTTTGACATGTAATTTATCAAGCTGTGAAGTTTCTATTCTTACAAACAAAAACCTAGTAAAACAAAAATAAATGAATAATGTGAGCACAGTCTTGGGAAAAGTTAGATTTCTAAAAAAAAAAAAAAGACTTTTACCATCCTTTCTTCAGGTCCAAAAATTAAGGCATTTCTATTAGACCAATAAAAATGTGTTTTAAATGCACACAGATTAACACAGAAAATCTATAGTTACATTCCTTGAATTTCCAAGAACTTCCGGAAGAGGGAAACTTTTCTTGCTTGACCTGACATTTTATTTGTTGAAGATTTTACAGGCATTAATATCTACTCACTTGTACACATCAAAAACCAAAAAAGCCTGTAGCATTGCAGAGTGTGAACACTACATTAACTACATCCTACATTTCCAGAATTAGAAATAAAGAGGTTGCTAGGGGTTTTCAGAAGATTATTTTTCTACAGTCTGTGTGAGCCTTCAGCATGCTCAGTATCACCTTGTGGTAAAAAGCCAACCAGCCAGCCAAAAATCCACAGTAATAATTTCCCTGTGCTACTAGTTGTTATATAGTCAGAATAAAGCATAGGATAGCCCAGCTTCAAAACCCTTTATTTACAAAAGCTTTCAAGGGCCATTCACTCCACTCAAATAAACACTCTTCATAGCTCACAGGAGTTTGGGCCTGTTACAGTGTTCCCAAGATTTCATTTACACTATGTGTGTGTGAAAGGAGTTGTGTATTTACTATTTTCTTGTTTTATGCATCCAGAAGGTCATGTAGTATTTGCACTATTTGCACCTGTGCTTCAGATTTAGAGAAGTTTCTCAACCTATTTCTAATTATCATACTAAAATTAATCAGGTTAGTTTCCTTCTAAGAAAAATATGCAATTGGGTTTTCTCTCAGAGAAAAGTGCTCTGATAAACTCTGGTTTGTTCAGAAGAAAACATAAGGTGTGCAATTTGAAGGCTTGCTAATACCTCCAAAGTAATCACTTTTCTGTGGCTTTTGCACATGAAATGAATTTGCTTTTGCAAATTTATATTCAACATTTTGACCCAAAATGAAAGGAGGCCTTAGCTAAGAGCTCTAAAGGAAGGTTTTACGTTCTTAAAGTGCCAGTGGCATATTGTAAAAAAAATTTACTGATGAAGGTTCCTGTCATATATGCTCTTTGGCTGATTATCATTATGTGACATGCCAGCCCCCTGAGCTAATTTTCAAAGGATGTGTTTTGGTTTTCTGCTGATTTTGTTCCAGTGGTGCTGAAAGTCTCTTTCTTAGGTTTTCTCTTTATGAAAAGTGGGTTTGTTCTGACTGTGACCTTCATGTTAAGGCCATATTTATTTAACTTTTTTTTCCCCCCCTATCTGAAGTCAGTTGTGTTGTGGTCACACGATCTTCCACCCACAGCCAAAGGACTTCTCTCACAGCCTACAATGAAATTTCTTCTGAGAATTGTACCCATCTCTGAACAATTAGGGCTTCAAATAGCTTATGTCACATCAAGCCAAGGCCTGTGACAGCTGTCATTCAGGAATACACTTTCTGACAAAGAGAGATGTATAACCTCACCGATCATGCAGTCTTTATTATTTGTATTTAATTATCCTCCAGTGGGAAATAATAACTGGAGCTTTGCTTAGGCTTATTTTTGTGCAAGATTGAAGCTTTTAATCACATGTACATTTCTAGCTTCCTTGAAACAGTTGGGTTTTCTTCTGCTTGTTCACAGCGTTTGCAGCCTCAGGGTAAATTCTGTGCTCTTCCATTATTAATTTAGACAGTTACAATTTCCTAGCAAAATAATTAGTCAACATGTGGCAAACTTTTGTAATAAGCTAGATATAAAATGAATAATTAAGGTTCTTGTTAAATCAATAACATTGATCTAGACTTCTCTTGAAATCAAATTGTATGAGAGTGGTTTCTTCTGACTTTTGCGTTTGAGAATGGAAGACATTTGATTTTTATTTGTCAGATATTGAACATTAAATAGCTGTATTTTATGTCATTTAAATTTTCTGGAAACTTGAACAATGAAACAAACATCCATATTTAATTCTCTGTATTTTTTGATGAAGATAGAAAAAGCAAAGGTGAGGCAGTGAGTTGAGAAGGAGCAGAATTTGTGCATGCACAGCTTCCAGTTCTCTAATGTCAGCCTCAGGTCACCAACATACCCAACCTTATGTCTCTGTCACCTTTTTAGACCTGAAGTTCTCAGGGTTGTATTTAAGACAACAAATTAAGCCACTGAAATATAACCTTCTGTTTTCCAGTTGCAGTTGCAGCTGCTGACACGTTCTTGGCACGATTGCTGCTCTCTTGTTGAACAATTGTTCCCAAGAGGAAATGACATTTAATTGTAGGCTAGGGTTACCTCAGCCTGGTTTGATACATTCGATCTGCCTGCTAACTGAATACATTCTTTTATAACTTTTTGAAGGATTTAATGACAACAGGAGTTTCTTCATTAGCATGAAAATTGCAGTTTTGTCTTTGGAAAATCAAGGCATTCTTTGACATTCACTAATACCAGTCTGCCTTATCTTCTAGAAGAACAAGTTCATACACCTGTAGGATTTCCTCTGGGAACATTATTATTTAATTCCAGAGCAATAGTAACTGATCAGTAATGCATATGCAGTTAAAAAGCATGCTTAAAATGAACTAAAAGTTATATGACACTTATAGAAAATAAAAACTTGTCTTCTATAAGCAGTGGAAGTTGTCAGGCATCCACTGCTAGGTCACAGATGCTGTCACCTCAATAGGAACATTGGTAAAAGAAATACATATATAAACATGGAAATCTGTCATTAAATCTTAACTATATTTTTATCTGAGTTGACTGAAATGGAAAATACTTCAATAATATACTCTTTTAATAATTCAAAATAATAAAAAACCTTTCAGACAGTGTATGCTACATGTAACATAACTCTTAATTGTTTTGTGAATGAGGCAGAGAATGTCTCTCATTTCCAGGCTGCTTTGTCTTCTGTTATCAGTGCCAAGTGTCCCTAATGCCTGCATTTACCAGTAGAAGCATTGCCCAGAGCATGTAGACCTACTAAAGCAGTAAACACCAGCTTAATTCTCCAACCACCTGCTTATCTGGGACTGGTGGAGGAAAATTGGACAAACCTGCCCTCTGCGCTGAGATTAGTAGATGCCGTAATGGCTGTTTGGCACAATTAGTAGCCAGAGCAATTTAGAAAAGCATTCAGAGTTTTCTATCTGATGCCAGGAATCTGGCCCAGCATGTATCTGGAGTAGAGCTGGAAGTGTGACACACAGCTAACACTTTGAATCCTACTGTCATGTTGTGCTGTGTGTACATCAGCAGCTGATAAACAGAACCTGTGTCAACCTTACAGACTCAACACAGCAACAAACACCCCTTTTCTACAGATGGTTATGGTTGGAAGGAAATGAATCATATTCAAAGATTGTATTCTTCATTTTATCTGTACATACTAGAACACTCCTGTGATACACACTTAGTGAAATTTGACCAGAAAAAGTAACCTCAGAACATATATGCTACAACTTACACTACAGTGTCAGTGTCTGGTCATATAAGTAATGTGTCATTATAAAGTAAAAGTTTATAGCAAATGTTTTAAGAAAAAATTGAAAAACATTTTTTTTTTCTTTGGACAGTTTATAATTTTATGTACTAAAATGTTGGAAATATTTCTCCCCTAAGCACAATGGCAGCAGCATCTTTGTGAGTGGAGTGTCCAGCCACCATAACTTTCCCTAATTGTGTAGCTCTGGTTACACAACATTTCTTCCACTGCTACATGGAGTACAGACCTCCTCCTTGATTTGTAATCTGTAAATTTAATATTCATGTTCTAACAGGAGCAGTTCTGCCTCCCACAGTGTAATGCCCCAGAATGAAGATGTACACTTCAGCATTTCACTTGTATTTGTAGCACAGAGTGCAGTGACTGAATAGGAACTCTTCTCAAAAGCTAAGTAAAAATAAACTTCTTAATGCATTCCAGACCCAGCAGGTGATGGACACTATTCAACTCTGCAGGAAAACGTCATGTCAATAGTTTCCTGATTTGGAATCTTAGCAGTAACAGTATTCACTTTTAATTGGAAAGAAAATCAGTTGGCTGGTTTTCTGAAAGAAATTACTGAAGAAAAAATACAAGACTTCTCCTCTAACAAGGCCCTAACTGAAAGCACCATTTCTACCTTTTCATATACAAATTGTAGGGGATTCACTAGTAAAGAATTTAAAACTTGAATAACACCATCACGTTCTTCCACCAATCTGGGCTTTTAATGTATTTAGCTAGTGAGAATGCTTATTTATGAATTAGATTCTTAGCATTGTGGTATTCTTACAAAGGAAATGGTTTATGAGTCGTAGTATATCTAGTACTTTTCTTAATTAGCTATATACTCTATTTCCCTACTTTGCTGCTACTATCTTATACACATCTGCCTGTCTTATGCATGAGAATAAGAATTGAAATTCACTGCCATGGTGTTTGTGTATATATAAACGTAGGTATATATCTGGATATATACTAAAGTATAGTATATACATATATATATATTTTGAAAAACTGCCTAAGTGATACACAGCTGCCATCCTATAGCAATTCTTGGTGGAATATGGCTCCACTTTGACAAGTTCCAAGGTCAGTATAAATCAAAGATATGGAGGTTAGGAAGAGGAAATGGAACTGAACAGTTGTTCAGAGAGCATCTTAAGGTGATAGAACAGGTTTATATGGTAGCATACAACAATATTAATCGTGCCATTATGTTATTAAAGGCATGAAAGTGCAGTAGCAACTGTAAATCAGAATAATATCATCTGGCTTTTTGCTCACAGGATTTAGTCAACAATTACAATGGAAATATACTTGAAAAAGTATATTTCTGTCCTTTGTATGCAATAAGAAACCCTAGATATTTTACTCATCCAAAACCATCCTTATGAACATCTCAGGCTCTTGGCAACATCACATAAACTATTTTAAGTTTTCCTCATTTTCTAGACAGTAGGAAATGTCTTTCTTTTTCAGAAGAGGAAACTGAGGCATGAATGAAGGCTGATGTCTTCAAGTTGGATCATCTAAAGTGAAGCAGTTTGGTAATAATAAAATAGCTTCATTTTGTAGATTTTTTAAATGCACTGTCCATCAGCTTTTCTAACAAGATTTGTAAAGTGAAATTGTATTTAAAAAAATATCCTTCTTTATGATTTTGAGCTCATTTATCTGTATGTTTAAAAAGATATATATATATATATATATACTTTTGTTCAAAGTGCCTTGTAATTGCTTGTGAATCAGGTATTATTTGGAGGTTGACAGTTCACTGAGATTTAAAAAGGGATTAAGTATTAATTCAAATAATGAAATAGCATATCAGATAATACACTAGATGTGTAACTTAGCACTTGCTCGGTAAGATGTCAGATTAGCTGCAGGAGACTAGCGAGTTTCTCTCTTGTGCTGTGGTATTTCATTATGTGATTTTGTTCACCTTTCTCTAAAAGGGACACCACCTTTTTATTTACAAGTGTAAAGATAACAGTAGGAGAATTGCATGAGGTTACATCATTTAAAGCATTATTTCAATATTACAGTTATAATTGAATAGAGGTATTCCTTCGTTATGATATCTCATGTTGCCTGTGTTTCTAAGATATTTGCATTCCAAGAATGTATATCCCAAGAGTATCCTTAAAATAGACTTTCCCAATTTTTGAAGAAAAGTCTTCTTTTAAGTTTTTTTCAGTCTCAAAAAATATTGTGGATGTGCTCTTTAGATAATATATCTGGCTAGGAGGACAGTTATGTCCATAGAAATATATTTAACGCTGTGAAAATCGTATTGAGATCGTCACTTTCTCAAACAACATTTTATCTAGATTTGAAAACATTGTAACACATATCTACAAAAGGAGTTAGGCAGTCAGAAATGTATAGATACTTCAGGTTCATCATTATAATTTCAAGAACATTTTTAGCACTTTGCATGGTAACACCATGATAGGTTAAATACAAAGCAAAAGCAAATGGTATCAATCTCATTCAAAATTCAAGCCTTGAATACAGTATATAGATCAGGAGGTAAATTTACCTTTCATAACACATAGTGGAATAGCAAATACATCAGCAGGAGAACAGATGAACATTGATTAGAAAGCAGGCTTTACATATTAGTAAACCATTGTTTATTATTTGCTGTGTGGTTTGTAACCATATTCATGACTTGGGCATCTTAAAAAAGAAAAGTGGAAGGAGAAGAAAACATGCCTTGTTTCTCTCCTTTTTCTGTCTTTCTGAGTCTCCTCTCTTATTTTCTCTGATTCACTTCCCTACTGCAACCCATTTCTCAACCACTTCATAATGTGAATTCATTAGAGGTTCATAACCCAGTGAATAGTACACTTCCATTGATGAAATGTGGGGTTTTCTATCCTTTTACAAGAAAATTCACCCAGTCTCTCATTATATAATGTTTCACGGGTGCAGTATCTTTATTTCCAGTGTAGATAAATGCAACTATAACCATTCATTAGCAAGAAGACTTACTTTATTTACTCAAGCATTTACTTACTCTCTTTGCTGCTTTTTTGCATTGTTCTACATGTGAACTAGATCCCCTTCTCAGCTGCTACTGCCTGGCTGCATTGTATCTGTTCTCATATTACTCTGTGATCAGCAGGCTACATTTTGAAAGATTATTTCCTGGTATTGGAACACTATAATCCCCCTCTGACTGGACCAGCTATCACCTATTTATAAATACTTATTCTTTTGCCATGCAACCATTTCTATTTAGATATAATTCGTCTGAAATATTTCCAATACTAATGCATACATTTTTTATTTATTTTTTTTTTTTAACTGAAAACTTATACCCATGTAACTCTTTGGTAAGGCCATTACCCTGCCTCACTTTTTCTAACATCTTTTGGTTCTTGGCTCTTCCATCCTCCAGTGTTACCCTCTGTTCATAAGAATAATTACAATAATAATTGCAATAATCACACAGTGGTAAGTACTTAGCATGTTAATGTGATGATCTGCCACAGATCAAAATTACTACCCACTACAGAATCTCTCCCAGAGACTGACACCACTCACTACACCAGGACTGCTGTTAATCACCTTTCCTCTCTGTTTTGCTGTGAGGAAAGCAAACAACTTAATTTTGTGACATTTGGCTAAACAGTTGAATAATGAAGTAGCGTGAGGTGAAAAACTTTAATTCTGCTTAGAAGTGAAACAATGCTTGTGCAGGATGTCTAGTTTGGATACTTAAGGTCTACAGAGAACCATAGACATAAAATTGATGTGGTCCTCAATTAAATTGTGGCAGATGGTAGTTTCTCACAATACTATTTCCACTGTTAGCTCCAGATTGGAACCTTGAAGAAAAATGAGTCTAAACTTTATGTGCCACATAATATACAAATGTTTACTAGACTTAAGAGAAGCCTAGCTGTTTAGCTGTGTTTTTAAGACAAGGGAAAATTCAGCAAACATCTCTATAGATGTTTGAAATGTGTGCTGTGCCTGCTTGGCAGTGAAGGTTTCAGCTCTACCCACTACAGCACAGTTGTTACCCACAGCATGTCCCACATTGTGATCCTGCTTGTCTATACCTTGGCCCTTTGTCTCTCTGCCTGGTATCAGGCTACATACCATTCTTTGGAAGGATGCTAGAGCATGTGGTCACTGCTGGGGCAGCCAGGCACCAGGGCACATTGTGCAGAGCCACCTTCCTGTGCTCAGGGCACACTAGTGTGTCTGCACTGGAATCAGCACTGCGGGTCACAGCACATTGATGCCACGCAGTGTACACATAGCTCTCAGTACTTCAGACTGCTGGTGACATAAAATCTCTAAACCAAAGACAGTAATTTAAATAATTTTCTGTGGATGAATCATTTTAACTTGGAGACAGATAGTACTGATGTTTGCAAGATGGCCTTATTAGATGCTATTTATTTCTGCATTGGAGAGAACGATCTGGATTGAAGTCATAAAAAGAATTACAAAACCTAATTTATGGATTGCTCCAACTGGAATCCACATTTCTTCCAAGCAGACAGACTTTTTGTTGTTGTTGTTGTTATTAGCTTAATGAGGAACACAGTCTTATTTCATTTCCTTTGTAACTCACTTCTTACAGCTCGGTCAGCTTGTTTTCATAATGCTGGGTCTCATCCAGCTGGATTGGGGCCATTCGGCATCACATTGCTCAACTAGTTTTATGGCAGTTTATAGGTATTACAGTTAAAACTGCAACTTCTTTAGACATTTTAATTTATGATATTTAACTTGTTGCTTCTAAATGTGCCAGCATTCATTCTCTTAATAATACAGCAACCTGAACCACCTTGTTGTATACCTGCCCATATGCACACTCACATACATATGCAGTATTTATGTTTTGACTAGTGTGCTTTGCATTTCTTTGCAAGCTTATTACTCTGCATGAAGCTGTACAGGGGGTGTTCTTTATAAAATTGTTCTTTCCTTTCTCAGTTCTTAATCCAAATTTCTTCTACCAAATCCTCCTTGACTACTTCTTGCTACCAGATCCTTATGACTAGGAAAAATTAAATCTATTAGGTGCACTGATATAAACCCTAGCTGAAGGTGTAACTTAATGCAGAACTTGGCCCTCAGTGCTTAATTCTCTTTCTTGGCTTTGAATACCTAGTTTCTCCCAAGTGTCTCATCTGATTCCCAATTATTTCTCTTTCATACACGTTTTCTCTCTTCCTCCAGGGCTTTCTCTTTTCTAGGCTGTCTCCTCTAAATACTGTTTCCTAATTCTTAACTCTTTCTCCATCATCAAGACTTGTTCCCACCAGACCTGACTGAACAGAACTATGCACAACGGTGCTATAAGAGAACAAAGCACCAGGGACTGTAATTGGTGGTGTTCTCAGCACGTTGAGATGTGTACTGACAGCCCCTAAACAGTTAACCCACTTCATAAATACCATCCAATTTAAGCAACTTAGATCACAGGCAGAGTCTGTCAAACAAAAAATTTGCATAATTAATTTGAATAACCAGGATATTTGATTAAATAGGAAATGTACACAAAAGTATTTTCTTTCAAAAAAAATTAAAGATTAAGACATTCTCTAAAATGTCACAGAATGTTTCACACTGGGGACAGGGGTACCTTAGCAAACTGCAGAGACATTTACAAAGAAACAGTTATTCACACTAAAGCTATGAGAATCTGCCTCAAATCAAACAGTATGTGATATAAATGGCATGTATGAGGACAAATGAAGGAAGCTTAAGTAGCACATAGGTTTGAACATGAAGATTCTGGGGAAACCTGTGATGACATCCCAGTTTTGCTTGATTTTTTTTAACTTAAATTGTACACACACTGGATCAGGGAAAATGGTAATGACAAATTAAAAACACTTTATTAAAATGATATCTAGAGGACATGAGAACATATCAGTAAAACAAAAAATGCAGAGAAACTACAGGCTTTGCTGCAAATTTTTGCTGCTCAAATGCTGTCAAGGCATGATGCCTAATTGAATGACAAGGCTCTTCTCAGTGTCAGCCAGTGATAGGACAAGGGGCAATGGGTGCAGCTGGAACACAGGATGTTCCACACAAATATGAGAAAAAAACTTCTTCACAGTGAGGGTGACAGAAGAGTGGAACAGGCTGCCCAGAGAGGTTGTGGGTTCTCCTCTGGAGGCGTTCAAAACCCACCTGGACACATTCCTGTGTGACCTGACCCAAGTGATCCTGCTCTGGCACTGGAGTTGGACTTGATGATCTTTTGAGGTCCCTTCCAACCCCGAACATCCTGTGATTCTGTGATAGAAATGAGAGGCTAAAGGAGTCAAAAGTAAGGTTTAATTTATTGAGACTGTGTATAAATTAAGAAGGGTGCTTTTGAGAGTTGAGGTCCAGATTTTTATATTAAAACGGCCTTCTGAGATACACATTACCACCACCTCCATGTTCAGATTATGCTGGGAATTAAAACCAGCAAGCTGGGCCAGAAAGCAGATGCAATGGGAATCCCCCTTAGACAATGGACATCATCAAAAGCATCTGTTAGGCACCCATCTACCAATACAGATACAGCCCAAGTGAAGGCAGTTGTGGCTGTATTATCCTGTTTCTGTTAGTATTTTTCAATTCCTGGGACATTATCCATTCAAATAAAATGGAATGAATGTCCAGTAAAATCTTAGAAGATAGGTTATTTAATATTGTAATAAAGTATCCCCACAAAATATATTTACTGAGCTTCACTCAACTATTTTGCATGGATACTTTATCAAATAGCAATAGTCTGCTTAGTGCTGGAGGCATGATCCTCTGCTTCAAGAATCTTGAGATAACAAAGCCCCAGTATTTGCTCATTTATATACTATTAATGTCTAGGTATTGTCAAACAATGTCTCAATTACAGGAAAAAAAAAAATACCATTTTGTAACAAGGGGAATCTACAAAAAGTAATTTATAGTGTTGGAATTTAAGTAATAAAATTTATATAAAACATAAAATTAACCTAACCTGCAGCAAGGTTATAATTCTTTATTCTTTTTGCTTCTTTCCATCAGATCTTGATTGTCAGTAAAAATATAACTTTTAACAGCTGCTTCATCACCAGATCATATGAATGTCTGAGCAGCTCACCCCACTAAATATGAGAAAATTAAGTGATTCTGCCTGAGCACTCAATGAACAGTATTTCCCATGAGCAAGAAATAAATCAAACAAATAGGTTAGCCCAAGCAATGCTGTGTTGTCACACCTATTTGCAGATAGCTTATCTGTATAGATGTCAGTCTGTCTTAGGCTGATGATAGAAAGGAGCCCTTACTAGCTTCATAAGTAACCCAATTCATTGAGCCAAGGGTGCTACTAGCTTTGTCTGTCTAAGCCACTCCTATCAGCTCCTTAATGACTTCAGTTCTGTAATAGGAAAACAATTTGATACATGCAGTCATTAAAGAAAAAAGATTTTCCAAACAGTATCTCCCCCTTCTGAATTTCTGAGCCAGGAGATACTGAAGACCTAGCATGTCAACCAACAGCTCAGTTCCTCAGGCAGGCATTTCACTATTCAGGCACCAAATGTCTCTCCACTTCCTAACACAACTACATTTTTAACAAATAAGTCCAAATTTTCTATGCATGTAAATTGAACATATTTAATCCTGATGGCTTCCTTCAGCTTCTTCACCAAATGCAGATTGTGAGCTCTTATCAGGCTTTGGAAGAGGAATTGGTTTTCCAGGGTTATTCATGCAAAGGGCTTGTTTAGCATTTATGAAAAGGTTGCTACTTTCTGTTCAGTTCAGTCAGCTAGAGAGTATTGACAGTTAAAAAGTGTAATGTAGCTATCAAGATTAGATAGCTATAAAGGCACAATATCTAATGCTGTGAAAGTTCATATATTCTAACTTCATATATGTATGACCTGAAGTGATGCTAACATGTTAATTTTAAATCTCTTTAGTTCTGTAGATACTTTCTGCTGTTTCCTCTAGAGATGTGTTCTGTACTAATTAAGAGACATAGCTCTATCAATGACTGTCTGGTTGAGAACTCTGTGTTGGACTGAATGGATGTGTAACCAAAAGAATTATTTCAGAAGACTTAATAGGGAGTAATATCCTTTTAAAAAATATTGGGAATAAACCCAACATTTTGTGTAAGGTCACTCTCAGGCATGCTTCTCCCACTACATGTGAGGTTTTCATTACATTTACTGAGAAAGACACCCAAAAGTCTTATGGGATCAGGTAGACATTTAAATGGTTTTCTACATTTGAATAGAAACACCACTTTTGTAGTAATGGCAATAGTTTGTTTGAGACTTCATAGTAAGGGATTTTTAATTTCAAACTTGGGTGGCTACAAGCACTTCTGCAGTTGCTCAAAGAAAAACATTGAAAGAATGACAAAATTTTCTTTTCTTCCTATCATATGCCCTCATTGAATTTTTTATTTATTTTTTTTTTCCCCTTTTAAACAGCCCTTTCTTTTAGAAATGAGATTACTATAAGCAGCAAGGGTTGTGGAGATCAGGTTACTCAGTGTGATCCTAGGGGCCAGATATCTAAAAAAAGGTAAGAAAATTGGAGACAAAGTTGAGATGAAATCTTGCCTAATGAAACTAGTCTGGAAAACAAGTGAAATACTACTCAGGTGTTTAAGTTTTTGCTCCTGACTTGGCATTTGCCATCTTACAATTACGAAGTGGAATAACCCCCAGCATTTCTGGGAAGGCAGGAATAGACAGGCCCTGGAGAAGGCTGGAGTAAACTTATTACCTCTACCTGCCAAAGTGTACACATGGGAGAAAGACCAGTATTGCAGAAATACACAAATTATGGGATTGGACCAGGAGAGTTACAGACTACCAGAACTCTTAGGCCAATTTTCCATCCTGAACTTATTGAACAAACATAAGAGACTTCTGTTTTTCTGAGTGGACCTAGAGAGACTAGTCTGCCAAGAACTGGATCTCAGACAACCAGGTGCCTCCTTTTCCTCCCCTGCACTTGCCATATGAGTAGATGTACTTAACTGCCTTGTGCTTGGGTGAAATAGGACAACTGACTTACTTGAAAAGATTTATTTAACTGCCAGAATGAAACTAATATTACATACACCTATAAATTTACTGTTGTATTGAAATGCTGATTTATATACAGTACTTGGATGCCACTTTTACATGCTACACCTTCAATGTATCCTGCACTTCTCTATTGATGCTTGAACAGTGGGATTCCAATACATAATTTTCAGATGGATATAAAGAAAATTGATTTTTCTTTTATTTATTAGCATACTGAAACTAAATAGACTATAAATATTTTAATGAGGGTATTTTATACAAGTGTGGCTTTCAATAAATTTTGATTTTTTGTTTCTATTTTGCCTTTTATCGACACACAAAGAAATTCATGTGATTCTTGAACAATAAATTTATAAAACATCGTGTTTATATGCATATTTCAGTGTTGGCTGAGATTGTCAGAAGTAACAGCTAATCTTCTTTATGTAGCAGGGTGCTGAGTAGGCTTAAAAGTCCTTTGCTTCCAGAATGCAATGTAATTATAAGATGTGATTACAACTGATTATAATCAATCAGCATAGTCTTAAGTGTAATTTATATCGCTGCAGCTGTGGTTAGATTAAATCGTCACATAAAATACAATTTCTCCAAGATATGTAAAACTATTTGAACAAACCCAAATACTGTAAACTCATAATGCTATAAATATAAAGTAAATTATGCCAGTTACATAATAGTTTAGGGTTGTGTGTACCACAGTAAGTTTTCCCTCACAGAGGATATTCCTGCTTCAAGACCAAGAAATATATTTAATTTTGTTAAAGTGACAGGACAATCTTTCTGACCTTCTGAACTCTTCCCTACACCATCTGTCACATATAATGTGCCACTACCAGCACCACAACTACCAAAGGTGTTAAGAGCTCTTTTGAAACAGTAATAGGAACTGGGTATGGGGGGTTACAGAACAACATGTTTTAGTAGGATAAGACCCGTGCTAGCTGTCAAAACCTGCTGGGTTCTCATTGCAAATCTGCTAAATGGCTTTGTTCAGTTTCTTACCCCCTGTCTGTAAATCCATGTTGTAGCTGGGAAGCATAACCACAGATGTGGAGCAGCCAGCTTTGCTCCAGCTATTCTGGAGACTCCCAGCAGTGACCTGGGGCTGAGCAGGAGGCAAGGCTTGCTGCCAAGGGCTGCCTCTCCCAGGGACCAGCCAGGACAACTCACCATGGCTCTCTTTCTCTCTGCACCAAAGAGAATTTTCATTATCTATATTTTAGTTGTGTTTCTGATCTTGGTAACAGGTTAACCTCAGTTTTGCAGTCTGCAATGAGGCACTAACATGTGTCTTTTTAAGGGACACATGTTGAGGGCTAATGGAATGGTTTCTCAGTTCCATCATTTTTCCACACAATTTCAGGTCAAAGAAAATCTCACCAAGGAATATCTTGTCTGGCAATTTGATATTCCAACAACTACAGAAGGTAAGATACCATTTCCAAAATGATCATAATATATACAGACAAAACACTGAAACCAACCAAACAAAAAAAACCCCAACCAACCAACCAACCAACCAACCAACCAACCAACCAACCAACCAACCAACCAATAATTTCCTCTTTTGATTTAAATTATACAACATAAGTTTTTGGCTTTCATGTCAAGAGAAGATAATAAACTATTTCCTCCCAAAATTTACAGAGTATGAAATTTATAATAACTTAAACCACTGGTGCTCTATAAGTTTTTCACTATTAACTCCTAAGATTCCAAACACTTGCCTAGGAGCTCCTTTGCCCAGTTTACTGACAACATGAAATAAAAATATTTTGTGTGTATAACATGAAACCTGATTCATATTTGCCTAAACTAAACTTATCCCAAAGCTTTCTTAATTGAAAGAAAAATGTATCTGTACTCATTAAAAGAATAGAGAGAAAATAAACAAAACAAACCCAAAACGAAACAAAAACTAACCCCAAACCCTGTGACTTCCAGTAGAAGAATATTTTATTGCTGACTTTTATTTTATTATATTATGCATATATTATTGCTGCTTTTATTGCTACATCTACTGTGTCATGACATCAGTATAAAATTGAAGAGTAGCACTCCTGCAGAAGTAGGTTATTTAAAATAGAATCGAACCAGTTTGCGGCACTCAAGATTTTTGTATTTTGAGTATGAACTTCAAATTTTGCTAGCAATTAACTTCTTTAAAAATAAATTAATATTCTTGAAATTAGACAACATCATTAAGATTGTGTACTTAAAATTTTCTTGTTTAATGAAGGCACATTGAAAAGAGAGTTTACAAAAATATGTTTAATAACCTGAAAGCTGAGCCTACTTAACTCACATATTTCTTTACAGAGAACAGAAACCAAGAATGCATTTAAAAATAGTAAAAAAAAGGATTAGTTTGATACAGATTTATTTTTTTTTTTTAGCCAATAGTCATAGTTAACCAGCTGATAGTTTGTTTCCTCTGTATTTCTAGCAATACTTTCTCTTTGCTCATAAGTTATTAATTTATATCCTTAGTTTACAAGCTTGATCTTCACAATTCATTCCTGTGCCACTGAAGAATTTTCCTTAGTGATTGCTTTAATTCTTTGCTATCTCATTTGGGTTCGTACATACTTCTTTTATTTTTCATAGCAATATCTGAGAATGACCAGTAGTATGTAAAGGAGCATAAAAAATATCTGTTTGACATATTTGTGGCTAAAATAATAAACAATGGATAAAAATGGATGCAAAATTAGAAAGTAGGCACTTATGTTATGACTGCTTTCAGAAGAAAAATTTTTATCAAAATATAAGGATGTTAGTTGCCATTGAAATAATTGATTTGTGTGTTTAAATACAAAAGGTCTGTACCCAAATGGTATTTTTCATTTAGATGAAGTATTATTCTAAATACCACAAATTTTATGATCACCAGCTCCCAGTATGATTATATTTTAAACTACTTTTAATCTAAACAATTTTTAACCTGCCATTTTCAAACCCAAATGCCTAACTATGTTTATTTTTAATTTAACTACACTGTACCAAATATGGTATAATTTCAACATTTAAATTTGAGTGTTCTTCAAATTTCCAGTTATAAAGTTGTTTTTCTTATTCAGTAATGAGCCTGCGCTTGAGCCAAGCAGCTGCATATGAAGGCTGCCAGAGTTGCTCTTCACACACTTTTCAGTTAGCTGACTTTAAATTACTTTAGGTATGGAAAAATCTATTTTACTGCTTTAAAAGGAGAGGTCAGTATAATGTCAGCCAATAGACAGAACCCTTATATATTAAATTGTTTTTTGATGCTTTGCATTTTTAATATTAATGGGTTTATGTTTAATGTATTTACTTTGATAAGAGCCTCAACACAGGAAAGCTCAAATTTTCCCCTCATTTATAATGAAAGATATTGCTAATCTCTTTACTTGCTATTTAAAAACAAATGCTGGTCAAATTAAAGAAATTTTAAGTACATACCATTCTTAAATTACTTTTCTACTCAAAATAGTATCTTAGAACTCCAAATATACTGTGAATTTTAAACCAGATGCTATTTTTAAGCATGTTATTTTCAGCCAGGGGACACAAGTACATGTTAAGGCCAAATTTTCAGTTATGTAGGCAGTTAAGAGTGATCATAGGCTGCTAAGCATACCCATCGAGAGCATATGATAGGCAGGGTGCAGAAGCAACCAGGGGTCCACTATTGGTAACAATGGTGACATTAAGAATAAAAGATATATGGACATAGGCTGCTTAGTTCAGTTTGCCTATTTGGATCTTCACTATCAATATACACATTGTTCAATTGGAGCTGGATGACCTCTTGACTATCAGTATGCAAATATTGATCAGAATTCAGTCAAGAAGCACAATTCACTTGATCTATTTTTTAAATATTAAACTAGAGATATATTTATGAAGTCTATTTACTAAGCTACTAGTTTTTCTAAAAACAAAATACCTCGTTATTCTTTAAATAATTTAACTAATCTCAAATATGGACTTAATTTGCTATAGTGATGGTAATGACATAAAATAGATTTTTTCACTTTGAGCGTTAATATTCTGAGTGCAATTCAGAAGTTCATTTGGTGAATTTTAAACTTAACAGACCTCACTTACCAAGAAGAAATAAATACCAAATAATAAAATTCACAGTGAATTATATCAGAAGTTTCTTGCCCAAATTAATAAAATAGTTTAGAAAACAGTTATTTCTCTTGTTTAAAAAGGATGACACAATGACAAGGAAGAAGAACAATGTAATATTACAATTGTTTAAATACTCTTAGCCAAAGGTATATCTTCAGTTATCTTTTAAAAGTTCCTATTTATCCATAATAGAGTTAGAACCTCCTACTATTTGATTATATTAAAAATCTCTTTAATTATTTTTCACTTGATTACCTTAACAGTTTCAATATCCAGCATGACATTTAGATAATAAACATAGTATTTTAATAGTATCACTAATACCTACATTGATTTATTTTGTCTGTGCTTAATCTGTAATTTTCTGGGATTAAAAAAATTATTATTATTATTTGTATTTTGTAATATATTTATTACTTTAATGAATCGGGACCTATGTTTTACCAGTATTAATTAATCAGAACTAGAATAATTTCTTCAGAGGGTAATAGTAGTTAAATTCTCATAACCAGTTTGTAAACCAGTAGACCTTATATTAAAATGTGAGGAGACAGATCCAAGGTCCATTTGCAGTGACCCAGACTTGAGTTAAGCATCATAAAATTTAGATCAGGATGTTACACCCAGTTATCTTCAGAAAACTGATCAAGTGCAGAAATGTTAAAAGCCCTTATTTCCTTAATGCATCATTCTTTTTGTTCTAAGGAATAAAACTATGATTCTATAATACATGTTTTTATGATTATATCCTAGTGTTGGAATTTTAGGTTCAGGTCTTGTGCTGAGGAGTATCAGTATTTCTAAGCTATCTCTCTTCTTCAACAGTGACCTGAAAGAACTTAATTATTGTCATGAAGAAAACTGAGTGTGTGAAAATACACAATGTAGTATTTCTATTATTTGTCAGCTTAATTTTTTTCTAACTGTTTCTTTCTGGTGTTTACAAAATGTAAACTTCTGCCTCTTCTCACAGAGGTTACCCCTGCAGCCTCTCCACCCTGCTGCCAAAACTTTGCCACGTACACCCAATACAATGCTGCATACACAGATCTCTCTTGACAGTTAAGAGGAGGATCAAAACCTGAATGGCAGATGTTATATAATTCCATGTTCCAATGGAAGGTTATTGGAATTGATAGTAATCAGAGCATTATGAAAAGTAAACTACAATAGAAAAGTAGCTAGTATAGATTTAGCCTGAAGTCAATAGATTATTAGTGAATGATGGCAGTGTTTGCAGTCATCATTCCTGATTTGCAATATGATATGTATCTTTTTCCGATATTTCTACTGTTATTCAAACTTTAATGCTTATAAGCATGTCTTACAATTCATAATGTTTATTAATGTTTGTAAGGAACTGTCAATAGTCATTATGGTTCTGGCTGTGAAAGTGTTTCTTCTTGGTCAGACCCAGGCACTAACATAAGAGTTTATTAAATTAATCTGGGACTTCCTTTATGTTACACCATAAAAAAAAGAAAAATCAAGAGTTTACCATATCCATACATAAAATGTGAAAAAAAGACAGACAGATAAATGAGCTGAAGAAAGTTTTTACATATGTTGTGCTGTTTTCTTCCTATTATCTTTCAGCTAATTTCTGTTTTTTAAATCTTTCCCATACTTTGGAACAGAGACTTTGTTTGGTGATTATGTGTTATCATGTGTAGACATGATCAAAATGTAAGGATAAAACTTTGCTTAAAATCTTAATGCCTTAGCCAAAGGGATAGTAATGTTTAAGAAACACCTAAAAATCACTGTATGTTCAAAATGGGGCAGAAATGTAGTCACTGAGTTCATGATGAAGAGTGAAATAAGGAAACCAATAATTTTAAAATATCTTTTTTTTTTTTTTTTGCATGTTCTATGATTCGATTGCTGCAGCTCAGGGGTCTCTCATCTGCCTTCCAGATTCAATGCACAGTTCACAAGAACGTGGGAGAAGAGCAGACAGTAATGATGAGTGAACAGCCCATACTGTGAGTATACATATTTATTGTGAATATACTTCAACACAAACTCAGAGCTTTGGGGTTCTTTGAAATGCTTGGAGAAGAACTGCAGCAGAAGGATGCTGTAATCCACAGTCACCTGAGATGGAGCAGGCATTTAAGAAATGTGAACCTTGACCAAACAGATAATCCCTATTTTCCAAGTGTCAAGAGCAAAACAAAAAAGGGAAAACAAAAGCAAAACTTATGCTTTTAGCAACTCAAGAAAAACAACAAGCAGCAAGCAGGATACCTTATTTTCTGTTGATTTCTAAGTGTAATGTATGTTTTTATTTCTGAGCCTCGAAAGAGAGGTGTAGCAAAGACTGACAATTTTAGCATAAAATGCAGCATTATGCACACATTTTAATAGATATATTTGCTTGAACTATTTACTCTTAAAAAGAAGAATCTCACTGGGGCTGTTAATTCAGACTTTAAATATAGGTTCTAGTGCCTGTCTGTGGTGTTTTTATGTCATGCATTTAGTGGGCAGCTTTCACCACTCATTCTAAAGCCAGTGAAACAGCACCATTCATTACTAGCATACCCTTTTGCTATCCCAGCAGTGAATTTTCTATCAGGCACACTTAAGTAAAATAAAAGTAATTGTTCTGCCCCTGACACAGTTCATATTCTCATTTGGGTGAGTTTTAGCCCTCAAACAAAGAGAAGAAACTATCCACAAGCTTTAAATAATTTCAAAAGTAAAAGAGGTTGCATCTTAAAAAAAAAAAAAAAAAAAAAAAGATGTGAAATTTGCTGTCACAGATTTCCTTTACATTGAAATAGATATAAGTTGCAAATTAGCATAGTCAGTAACATACAATTTATACTAATGCTAATTTAATTTATTTGAAAACACTGGATTTTAGGCGACAGAATTAGTGTGGATAGAAAATCAAATTACCTCAGATACAAAAAAACCCAAAACATTCAGCATTTCAAATGTTAAGGAAGGAAGACAGAATACATTGGTGCCTCTTATTATTTTTGGATAAGATACCTTTGCAAAAAAAAAACCCATCAAAATACCTCAGTGGGCTGGTGTGCTAAGGTAAGAAGATGGCTGCTCTTGATTTCTAATGCCTCAAGTCAGGTCAGGAATACCAGCTGTGATAAATTGTAAAACAAGTATGAATAGTCTGACAAACCAAGCAAGGATTTGCTTTCTGGAGTCCTGTAAATCTTTTGTTCTTTAGCTCTGTTCCTCAAAATCTCAAAGTTGGCTAAACAGAGCCCAAGATCACGCATGGGGATTGTAGCAGCATTAGAGCTTGTGCTGCACTTTGTGTGCACGTTATTCTCATCCTAAATCTTTAGCTGCTGAAATTAAGCAGAAATTTAACACTGTAATCCTAATTAGGGGTGAGGAATATGAACGCAGCTCAGCAGTAACTATATTACCAGTAACTAAAACATTATTTTCTCTCAGAAATGTTTTTAATATCTACAAATAGATTACAATCATTACACTCTATTAGCATTCTTTTATTATTTAAATCTTTCACTATGATAAAAGAAAGGAGTCATTAAGTGTAATTATCGAGACTTTAGATAAAGTATTTGGAAGATATGTGTTTCTGAGAACAAAACCAGTAGTTTATCTATTTTCCATATAAAAAGAAAGCATTTGTGTTATTACTATATTTACTGATGTACTACCTTACTATTGTCAGTATTAGTTTTAATTCTGTTCTGTAGTATAATGGTAATTTCCTTTTGAAAGGATATATTAAGAAAGAAAGCTTCCAAAAAGCTTAAATTACATTTTTCAAAGTACATATATGATTGAACTTAAAAAAAAATCTCAGCTTCTTGCACCTGAAAAAAAAATCTGATCTTCTCATGAGACATCTATAGAACCATATATATGGTGAGTCATATATATGATGAATTGTTTGTTTTGTTAAACACATCTATGTACAGACACAGCAAGTACATCTAGCCAAATATAAAGGGATGGAATTGACAGCTGTAACAATTCTTGTATACAGTGGGAGAGAGGATGTGGAACCTACACAGGAACCTGGTGTCTCACACATCCCTTTCTGGGCAAAATCACAGTTCCAAAGTTCAGCTACAAAAGAGGCTGAGAGAAAACTCTGCCACAGCATTCTAAGGCAATTAGTATGTGGGAAAACCTGAAAGAGGCTTTGAAACCATTGACATGTAGACAAGATTCTTAATTTTAGAGGCAAGGTTTTGCTGCTGAACATTGGCATCATCTTTTAAATAACCTCTGTAACATCCTTCCTCATATACATGATTTTGCAAATTTAGCTTTTCCGACATATTTCTATTTTAAGGTGTTTTAGATCTCAGGCTAAAGTCAGATTAACAAATTGATCTTTTAATGATATGAAAAATTGACACAAATTTGAGAACATGCTCTATTTGTATAAAAACATGAGTAATTAAGGGCATTCAGATTGCAATCCAAGAAATAAAGCAACTTTTGGAAGATGGAATAAGGGAGTCATTCCTTTTCTCCCTTATTGCTTTGTCTTTAGTATTGAAGCTATGTTCCATGCAAAATAATTCTTAAAATGAATGCAGCTTCTGTTTGGTGTTCACTTCACCCACTTGTGTATTTATCATCCTTTCCTGTGCACTGCAATCAGCAGAGTATTTTAAAAGGCTATTGTTTAATAACAGTGTGCTCACAGAGCTCTGGTAAGTCATTTATAACGCTTTATATATTACTGGTACATTTGCAAAACCTTAAAAATATTCTACTGAAAAGGGTGCAAAGTTCTGAAGCCTGAAATACATTTAGGAAATACTGTTGCTTGTAGAGTCAAATGTGCTTGTGTCTGTACATTATTCACCCCCTGAGTGCAGTCTGTGCAGAAGACTATAGTAGACTGAGGAAAGCACTGAGCAGTCCTGGTTCATGTACCTGTCTTCCATAGGCTGAATTTTACTTTCCATTCTAAATAAATTTGATTATTTGTGAACATTCAGGTATTCACCTCTGGAAGGCTTCAGTGACTTTCTGGAACATGAAAGAGATATAAATATTTCCCTTGTGTGATTTGGAGGAAATTCCTGGAGGCTGAGCTCAGTGTAAATCAGGAGTAAAGGTGGTTTATTAGTGGAGCTGGTAGAAGCTGAAGCATGTGGACACTGATTTGGAAAGCTGACATAAGGCAAAATTCTTTGCCTTCTCTAGATGAGCACTTCTGCTGCAATCAGCAGGAATTATTTATGTACCTATTATTACATTTAGATTTGTAGTGCTTAAATCTGTGCATGTAAGCACATTTGGAAACTCCTTGTGGCAATGCAACATTTTTCCACCTTTCTTTCAATGCTGTTTGGTTGTGTTACTTTGATTGCTTTCTTAAGGATCAGTCATTCTTAATCAACTCTATTTATATGATGATTTAAATGTTACCTAGTTATGCAATTAGTAAAAGTGTTTAGTCATCAACTGTTTTGAACATTGAATTACAATTTGAAATCTCTTGCTCAGGTACATGTCTCCCATTTTTTTTTTGGTTCCACTAAACCACCAAAAAAAAAAAAACCAAAACATATTTCTTGAATGAGTTTTGATGAAAAAATATCTACAAACATAGTAAAGAAACTTACAGAATAGGGCTGTGCCACAATACTCAGATATCTGTTGTACTTCACCGTGATCCAGAATGATGATGCAGGAACTCCTGCCAAGTTTAGTTTGTTTCTGAACTGTGTAGAACTGCCCTTATAATGACTCAAAAATTAAAGGCTAAACATTTTGATGAGGATAGTTTCATTACATTAGGCACAGTTTAACTTGTCTTAGGCAGCATAAATGGGTCTAGGATAAGATAAGATGAACCCACTCTATTTCCACTGTTTATTTCAGTCTTGAATCTAATAAAATACTTAGCATTGATCACTGGGGATGTTGAAAAGCCCACAAAGGAATACAGGCAGTAGATGCTAAATGATTAGAATTTTTTCTGCAAATGTATTACATTTCAGAGGTTAAGTGGGTAGGGGAAAAATGCACTGAATATTCACCTTTGAGAGTAGATAGCAAATTTGGTTCTCAATATAATCATGTCCAAAAATCATTCTGTTTTCACAGCTGCATGCTACTGCACATCATTTTAAACTTTGAATTTTGGCACTGGGAGGGAACAGAAGGTTAAAATGTGTGGAAGAAAGAGATTCTCTCACCTCCTTGCCAATACTGGAATTGAAACAAGTCTCACAGAGGCTGAACTGTGAGTTTAATTAAACATCCTTTTAAAAGGGATGGTAAGAGGGAAGAGTTTTTATTCCTGTGACAACTTCTTGGAGTACAGTCATTAAATATTGGTTGGGAGGGGAAGGAAGTTGAAAGTAAGTGGGCAGATGTGTACTATTCTTACTGCTTGCTGACCACAGCATCCAACCCAGAGGAGGAGAAGGTGAAAAAAAGAGAGTAATTTATTGGTGGTATTTGCCAGCTCCAAATCACTGTTTCCCAGAACTCAGAAGGATATTGTTATGATTCATATCCAGAGCTCTTCTTGGGATTGCTTCTATTATGGTTCAGTCCAAGTCCTGGTGCTTTGTGACTGGGCTGAAGGTTTCATTCTAGCCCTGAGCCATCATTGAAAAGTTATTGAAAATCTGACAGTAAAGAAGTCACTAATGTTTCTGACTTGACACTTGTTCTGTAGGAAGAGCTGTCAAGGTCTTACAAAGATTAGCATACACATGTAAGATAAATATGTCTTTGTCTCTTCTGCTGTTCAAAAGTTCATCTAACAGAAGAATTACTTCTTTTCAACTTTATTTCCAGCAATATTTTCTGAGTCAATTTGACCATTTCCCCTTTTGATATGAAAGTAATTCTCTAAAGCGAAGTCACTGAACCAGAAAACATACATTTGGTCTCTCTGATTTCTAGTATTCACGACCAATTGAATGCTTATATAAGTCAGTGTAAATTAATCCCATTTGATTCACTCCTCATTTTAAGTTATTTACAATACAGACTATGCTGACTAGCACTTTCTTCTGCTGTGTGAAAGTATTAGGTTTTGACTCACAGAGCTAGCTGTGGGAGAAAAAAAGCTGTAAATATTACTGAAAATGTGTGTCTTTGCTCCCTTTCTAAAGAGGAATTGAGAATTT
Organism: Corythornis vintsioides; assembly: GCA_025447755.1. Classification (NCBI taxonomy): domain Eukaryota; kingdom Metazoa; phylum Chordata; class Aves; order Coraciiformes; family Alcedinidae; genus Corythornis; species Corythornis vintsioides. The sequence continues at coordinate 24,489 of JAOEGS010005329.1, forward strand.
AGTTCACACCAAAAATGATAAAGTATTCTTCCAATTCATTTTTTATTTGATCATAAACTGAGATCTTGAAAGAAGCATTTTCTGTGTAAACTCACAAGGCATTATATTTTTTTGCAAGATCCATTGCAAAGAAGAGTATTTGAAGTATTTGTTTTTCTATGCTCACACTAATTTGTTCAGCAAGCTGGCTTTTAAGCTTTTTCTTCTGGGTCTCATAGTATTTCTTTCAAAGCAAATCTGTTTTTCCTCTGTATATAAAATAAATGTCCATGAAGTTAAATTCTGTGGCATCAGTAAGGTCTAGGCATCAGTTGGGAAAGGGAAATTAGCCCTTGGTTCTAGTGTTGTTCTTCTGGCTTACATCTATTTCTCATTGAACTCAAAAAGTGATTTCAAAGAGAGCAGAATATCTTTGAGAAGTACAACCATGAATTGAGAAGGAAAGAAAGATCTAAACATGACACATATCTGAACAAATCAACTTCAAAACTTTGGCACAAAGATACAAGAATGTATGTAAATGTTTTCCAGGGACTCTTGAAAGATAGAGATAGGAGGCAAAATCATAACTACTAGATTAGGTTTTATATAGTTATAGCTAACATGTTAAGACAGCATTTAGGATCAGAGCATATTCATTTCCGGAATGAATAATTTCTGGAAATTATCTTCTTCTGTGTTACCCCTTCTATTTATGCTAAACAAGTTTCTTCTTTCCCGGACATCCCAAGGAGAAGCTGAAAGCCCAACTCATCCTGTGTAAAGAAAGGCTTCTTTTGGCTTCTTTTATTTTAATTTTTTTTTTTGGACTACAGGTATCTTGCATTCAGTTATTGCACAGAGGCTGTAAGAAATTATGAATCTAGCCTACAGCATCTTTTTTAAAAGTGATTTAACTCAGGAGATTTTTGCTGTAATTTTCTGATGTACAGACATACAGTTGGAGAGATTGCAGTTGCAGAGATCATGAGTATTTTTTAATTCAGTCATGTTATTCTGTATTTATTGATATTTTCTCTGAGATTTATAATTCTTGAACGTTCCTCAGTTCTGCAGGTTTTGTATGGGTGCATTCATCAACTTTGCTACTTAAAAAATACATTTTATAGAAATTGCATGATTGAAACCTTTAATATCCCCATAAGAAATCATGATTTTGGAAAATAATTATAAAGCACTGGCAGTAATGAACATGGTAAAGCAGAAACTGAAATATTAAAGTAAATATGAATTAGAGTAATGAGAACTTGGAAAATCTGTCCAGCAAGCCTATGTTAAATCTGTCCAGCAAGCCTATGTTTATCTTGCAGAACTCATAAACTCCAGTAGGAGCTTAAATAGAATTTCATAGCATTTATTACTTTGCCTTGAATTTTATTTTTTGTAGTATTGAAATGACAACATCAATGGTGCAATATGTTTCCTTTGCAATTGAAAATCATTTGCTGAATTATTTCAGTGTACATCAGATGAAGGTCTGTCAGCTGACTTAAAGCAATATAAACAGTTAATCCTAAGGACTCTCAATGCAAAGACATTTAGAGGGTGTTTCTCCTCTTATCTTTTTTTTTTTGTGTGTGTGCATGTGTGTTCTTTGTTTTCTTTTATGTCTTTCAGATCCAGATTATCCAAAGCAACCTGATTATTAAAAGTTTATCTTAAGATCTTAAAAGATCAAAATATTAAGATTTGTTCATATTTGCTTTGTGAAGGTTCATCCTTTTCATCTACCTTGGACATATACATTATTGAGTGTCACATTGGTGATTTCAGTAAAGCTGATGTAGACTTTCATCCAAAAAAACCAAATTATAGTAGTGGCAAAATATAGTGCTTTTTTTTTTTTTGGTGGTTTCTACCTCTCTGCTTGCCATTTTTACAGAAGATGAAGTGGAAAATTATTCTTGTGAAATCCTTAATTTACTATTATTACCATCAAATTTCCAGAACCTATCTTCTCACTTTTAATGATACTCTATTCATCAATAGCTTGTTTCTAAGGGAACCAAACTGTCAGGACTTTTTCTTTCAATGACCAGCACCATTAGACTTATTTGAACCAGGGACAGACGTAGCCATTTGGTTCCTTAAGCCACTATGTGATAATTTTCTTAAACCTTCCATTAGTTGTTACAGCCTTAAAGTTCTTGCCTGATGTTCTGTTTTCGACAGTTATTATCTTAAATTTAGCAATGCGAGACCAAAAGGTGTATAAGGAGACAATCATTTCATTAAAGAAAAAAAAAAAGTGTATTTGTGTATTTGTATGGGACACAAACAGCAAAACAGAACAATCAGAATTGTTTGTTGCCCTTCCCTTTACGATGACCAGCAGGGGGGCGCCGGGGAGCCACTGGGAGAAAGAAGATGGCAGCAGGCAGACTCCCCATGGCAGCCCGGCAGATCGGGAGGGGAAAGAGGCAGCAGCTGCTGGCCCTCCAGGCCCCTCCACAGGGCGTGGGAAAAATGAGGTTTAGGAAAATGTCAGATGAACCCAACACGGCTGACAAGGGTGCTCTGAAAATCACTGCGGCGAGCTGGTCAGAGAGTTCATGCTGAGAAGCAAGATGGAGAGGCGGTTTGGACATGGTAAGATTCCCTCCGGGGGCTGTCGTTGGGAGAGCCAAACCACACCCCTGACTCCTTCCTGTCCATGCCCCCTTTGCATGAGAGTGTGGTGCTCCTCCCCCCCTTGAAATGGGGGAATTCCTTGGGCATGAGATCCCATGGAACATCCAGGCCACTCCTGACTCTGTTGCACCCTGTGCCAGCCCACGGCCACCAGCAGCATCGGTGGCAGGCAGGACGCTGTGGCCGCATGGTCGCTCTGCGCCATTACTCTGCCATGTGCGGCCTGCTCGGCCCAGCCCAGCCTGGCCTAGTCTGGCCTGCTCGACCCACTGCCTGTGAAAAACCACTGTGATACCCCCCCATGCCCCAGCAGGGAAAAAAAAAATAATCTAAAAAAACCCCTTTTTACCCTCTGACACCTGAAAGACATGTACTATCCTTTCTTTTTTTTTTTTTTTTCTTAATTGATAGCATTCTTAGATAAAAGCAATTTAGACTGAAAGTTTGTGTATGGTTTTAGTGCAGGAAGAAACAAAGTCATGTTAATCACCATGTGCAAGGTTATTTCTTGGTGATACTGGGGTGATTTCTTGGTGATACTGGCTTCTAACTGAGAGTAGAAAAAACCTATTGGTAGGAAAAAAATTCTCATCACATTTTATTTGCTTTATTCAGAAGCAGTAAGCAAAAGAATACAGATAATGGAAAAAAAAATAAGAACTAAAAGTCAAAATATAAGCATTCCTTTTAACATTTTCTTTTGAGAATAAATAATTAGATATTCATACTTATAATGAAAAGAACCTTTCATAGGAACACTTGGAGAAAATTAATAGAAAAGGTAAAAGATTACTTAGTTTGTAACAGAAGTAACAGATTTTGTACTGATGTTACTGTCATTTGGGAAGTTGTGCAAAAGCCTAACTGCACAGTCACACATACTGAGAATTTTCTCACTTTTATATTGACACCAGACTCTGTATCAACTATATGACACTAGGGAAAAAGATAACTTTAAAACTGGAATTATTCCTTCTGGAATAAATGAGACAATTATAATGCCAAAATAAACCAGAGGTACTGTGGCATAGCAGTGCTCTTTACAGAGAGATTCAGCCTGCTCTTCAATTGTTTTATTTATTTGCTAAGATTTACTACATATAGAGCTCTAATTGCTAACAGCTTAGTTATGAAAGCAAAATAAATTATCTACAGCTGTGTAAATAACAAATAAAAAAAATCAGGGGTAAAGTCAAGTTTGGGTCAAACAGAAATGGTAAATTTTAAAAATCTGGATTAATTTAAACACAATACAAAAATATTTCAGTGGGCTCAAAGGATACTGTATTTTTTTTATTATTATCTTTTTAAAATAAACTGTTTAAGACATTCCTATCTATTTTCAAATGTAACCAAAATTGTTAAATATGCATGGTCCTATTTGCCAAAAAAACCAAATAATTTCACTGCTGTAGGATTTGTTTCTTTTTATTTTTCTTTCAGGTAATTTTGAAACATGCTGTAGTAGAAGCACATCTTTTGCACACAGTCTTATTTGCTGTCCCTTCAGAAACAGGAATTTCTGTCTTTCTATAGAATAATTTAATTCCAAATATCATCTGCCTCCTGTCAGAATGTTTTTCCCTTGACAGTTAGACATTGCCAAAATTATCCATTATGTTGGCATTTCACATTCCTCTGAACTGTATGATGGATCCAATTGCTTCAACTATTTCCAAATCATCAGATAGTTTTCTTGCTTTATGTGGTCCATGGAGGGCAGGGATAAATTATTCTGGTTCAGGGATTCTGCTTGTATCTGCATTGCAGGATTGTCAGGTGCAGACTCATACTGTTTCTCAGCATTACACCCAAAAGGCATTCAGAAATTGCAGAGCTAAAAATGACAACACTAAAATGTAAATATACTGGTAGTATTGATGGTTATCAAAAAGAGACCTGACATCCCATAGGAAAATATGCTTAAAAGACCCCTCCTTTAAGGATCCTAGTTATCCTGCCCTATATTAGATGAACAAGGAGGGCCACAGTGCAGGCTAGGTTGTGTCTACCCTGTCTCCAGAGAGAAAAACCTTCCTCTGCTCAGCCATATGTAGTGCTTTGAGATCTTGGAGTTCATAAATCTAGTATTAATAAACTTGGATAATGACCAAAGAGGACTGTTCAGAAAATGGAAAATCTTTTCACAGTGTTCCTAAGGAGAGACAGTACATGAAAAATAGTCTCAAAGCCTAGTGCTTAAAACCTAGTGCACAGGCTCTGCACCAGTTTAGGAGCTTAAAACCTCATCCACCCAACCACGTGGGACATAGTTGCAAGGAGCTGAAGGTTCTCTTCAGGGGAAGCCAGGCTAGAGCTCAGACATGGGAATTTTATATTGTCTAGGCCAGAGTTGGAATCCTCTTCCATACCCTGTTTATTGAATCCCGTTATTTCAGATCTCTCCAAAAATAGTATCTATTTTTATAGAAAAAGGACATATCCATTTCTCTTCTTAATAATTCAGTTATTAATTCATTTGACAAAAGATTTTGTCTGAAACACAATCTTTACAATTTACTGTGAAAAAAAATCCATTTATGTTTCTTCTTGAATTTTTTTTGCAGATATTTTGTTTGGGTTTTTTTTTTTTTGGCAATAATAATAAACTAGTACCTGATATCATAGAAGCATAAGGTGTTTCAGGAAACAGAAGAGATCTGAATGATTGAAGTGTCCTGTTTAAACAACAAGTGTTTGTTTAAACAACTTCTGCTAAACATTTTCTTACTAAGATGTATGTTTGATTATCCAAATCCTAACACATACAAAATGCATAATAAATCTGACTGTAATACTAAATATAGATGTTCCTTATAGGCATTCAGAATGTCAGTTACCTTTTGCAAGTTCTACTTATTCTACTATTAATTCATAGAATTTCCACAATACAGTTTTCTCTGAATCTCGGTATACCTGAGAGAAGCAAACCTAATGTAACAAGCATATTTGATCCTCCAGAGTACTTGTGCCATAGTAGTTAAATCACAAGTGTATTTGCATTCTACTGTATAATTATATGCTGTTGTATCAGACTTTGCCTTTAAAATTCATGAGCTAAGTATTTCCAAGACATAACCTTGTAGAATCTTCTCATATCATCTAATGACATCTCTGTGGCTTACACATCATCTCTTTGAATTACTCAATCTTTGTTCAATAAGATCAGCCCGATGAGAGTGGACAATATATTTGAGGCAAAAGAATACACTGAGGGACAGTTCCTCAAAACTGCTGACTATAAATATGAATAACTTTGAGTTTGTATTATCCAATTATTCATGTGAGGGAAATATAACAACTGGATAAAATTATCTTTTTCAGTAGAATGCTTAATGATATTGAACAAAAGTATTTGCCTTTTAAATAATATTGTTTTTTACATAGTTCCTTTAAAAAAAAATTATAAATGGTATTGAAAAGTATGGCAGCATGCTTAAAAGTCTTCCAAATATCTGTAATGCTCCAGTCACTTTCAGTCTTTTCAGAACTCCTTTTATAATGGCATTTCTTCACTGTGTGCTGAAGTAAATGCCTAAAGTATACATTTGGTCTGGTTCTTTGGAGTTAGATTTTTTCATTCATTCTTCTCTATTAAACTGTACTGAGGTGGCCACCAGGGTTTTACACGTGGTAGTATCAATCTGTCTTTGTAAGCAGCAACAGGATCATATGCTGCATAGTACACATCAGAAGCTGCCTTTGAAAATGAATAGCATAAAATATTGAGCTGTTGGAATCCTACATGGTATACAGCAGCCTGGGCAACTTAACACATCACAACATCAACAATGAAAGCTTCCTATATTGTATTCTAGATTTGATCTTTTCCCTTCTTCACTTTTAGAGTCCCAGAAGAAGATTTAGACATAAGCTATATAGGTAAAATTCAAGATATCTGTGACTCATTTGGAATCAGTGTTTGCTGATGAAATTTGCTGTACAAAGTTCAGATCTTCTCCAATATTCTGACACATAATTCTGGAATTAAGCTTTTATAATCCCAGTTTCATTGACACCTATTTTTTTTTTATTAAATGGATGTTAGCATTCAGTTCATCACAGTAATCTAGTAGCTGTCCTTCTGTCTCAGGCTTTGGATCTAGAATTTCTTGCATTGGATCTAGAATTCTTTTCATTCCCTTGACAATATTTTTCAACCTTTTGCAAAAGTGGAATTTTATTATAGAAAACAGTGATTACTTTGAATAGAGTTTATTTTATAATTGAGATAACTTTAGCTCCAAAATTCGATCTCATCATTTACACCAACCAGCTCCTCTGCCTGTTGGGAAATGTTTTGTGGGCATGGAGTGGTAATGGGTCTCTTACCACAAGTTTACACTTACTATCATGTAGATACCTATATTCAGGAAAGGGAGCCCTGGCAGAAGATGCTGATGTAGCTGAGTCTTGATTGCTCGCTATGCACGACAGAAAAGGGATTCGTATTTCCACTTTTACAAGTAAGTATGTGAAACAGAAAATAGAGAGCCCAGGGAGGTCCAGGAAAATATGACTTCAGGATACTCTTAAGCCATCTGTAACTATTTACTAAACCTGATGAACATGTTGAAACTTAGATATGATATGACAGAAATGAAAAATGGCAGTACATTGATGAATTAAGTTGTGAGAACAGAATTGTAGCTGCTTATATGTAGAAGTAAATTTACTTATTGAAAAAATAAGTGCAGTGCAACAGAACACCATGGAAAAAGCTTTTCACTATGGTGCAATTCTCTTTTTGTTATTATTTTCCTCCTCTCACCTTTAGAGAGTTATAAAGGAAGCAGTCACACATTTCTACCATGTCTTGCTCTACTCTGCCTTAGTTCAGTGTGTACCACATCTTCAAGCCTTCATTTTTACTGTCTTTGTACACCAACAATATATGGAAAATAGGTTTATGTAATTTCTGACTTTCACAGTATCATCAATGCCACTGGTTGCATATTTCTGTAGCTAGTAGATGAGCCCTAAATTTGCTGAGAAACAGAAATAGGCAGTGGTAGTGTCAACACACAGCAGTTTGTTATGAGAACACATTCTCTTCAGTGCTGTATCTAAATTCTTCAGATCAATATGTGATTTGTGGTTCTTCAAATACTCAATTATCTCAGGTTTTGAAGATCTTGCCTGAAGACAGCAGAAAGAGTATTGATTTGTCTTTAATATAATACTTTTTGAAAGTGGTGCTTGAAACAATTTCAACTTTAAATGTCATGTTTTCCTATAATTATTTTGATCAAATAAGTATAGCATTTGATCGTTATAGGCATGGGTAATTTTGCCAGCTTTTACAGAAAACATTGCAGGATCTTTGAAGAAAATACCTGTTTAATCATTTCTATTTTCTCCCTTACAATGTAAGACAAGTGATAGTTACAGTACAATGATCTAACAGAGCCCTAACACGCCAGTACATTCTGAACTTTTTGCTGTATGCTCCAGTAAAGATGAGGGTGATGGAACACTGAGGGCACAGTCAACAGAGGACACTGAAAACTGGCCATTAAATCACTGCTCCTAGTTAAACATATGAGTGTGTTTATTGTTTCCTTTTCAAGAATAAGAAATAACTACAAATGTTGGAATAAATGGAAGAATACATGCTGTGATAAAGAACTATTTTTCAGTTCTGCTTATTCCATAACAAGTGCAGTCAAAAATATTCTGAAAGAGTTCCTTTAAGATGGTTTGGGAGATGGAGAATAAGAAGATGAAGATGATATGGTGTTTCATTACTCCTTGCTTCAAATACAGCAAGAGTAAACATGACTGTAAATATGACCCCTTTAAAAACAACTTAATTCATTTTACATACATATATGCATAGAAGTTTGCTGCTATTGTTCAAATATTTCCTCCCTTAGATTCTTTACTTTTATTCCTAATTGGAAAAATCAATAAGAGGCTTTAAAGAGCCAGGTTAGTGTCACTCAATCTATGTTTTCTGCAGTGACCTGCTGCTCCCTAACTGATCTGTGACATAGGAGTCTCATGGCCACAGTGCATTATATGAATTGTATATAGTCAGGCTAAGGACCAATCTCCATTGGAGACATAACCCAAATATTTTTTACATGTGTGAATAAATCTGTATTGGACAGAAAGAGGCAACCCCTAGCAAAAATCTATCTGTAAGAGTAGCCCTTTCAGTCCTACTGTATTTCAACTAAAAGATCTAATCTTAAAATGACAAGTTTCTTACCTCATTTATTTTATTTATATCATAATACAGCATGCAAGGGAACACTTGTCCCTATCATAACATTGTGCTGAAGTTACAGCCACTTAGGTAAGTGGGTAACAGCACTGCAATGATGAAAAGGATTAACGTTTTAAATTAATGTTCTAAATGATTTGCATTGGTTTCCTGGATCTTCCTTGAGGTCTTAGAGGAAAACTGGAAGTGATAGCATTTCAGTCCTGCTCAGCTGGAGATCAGCCAGCACAGGGTCGGGGACACAGAAGGATACTTCAGTGCCTGGGAAAGGCAGCTGCAAGTACCGATGCAGCAGAACAGCAGAGCAGGAAAAGAATTCACCTATGACCTACTCAGTTTTGGACCCTATTCAGGAAAACACTTAAGCACACATTTCCTGCTCCTTATTATGTCCCACTAGAACTTAAGCACGTGCTTAAGTGACATCTGGTGCAGGAAAGCTCTCCCGAGCAAACCCCTGCGAGAAGCAGACTTCGCTCCCACCGCCCTGCCTGGTGCCGCCGGCAGCGCAGCTGCGAGCAGGGAGCTCACGGCGAGTACCTGCACCTGAGCCTCCCCGCATCAGCGCCACGAAAACCGGCTTGCCACGGTTTTGCTAAATCACTGGGAGGTCACTCGGGGCTTAATCAGGAAGAAGAGAAAAGCTGTTGGGAGCTTATGCTTATTTTGTATCAACAATTATCTGCCATCCTTCTTGAGCTAGGTGTATGCATCAAATCTTAGGGATTTAAAGGTATCCTCCTTTGGCAGTAAAGGTTGAAATTTCATTCGTGCTATTATTTTCATGCTGAGCAGGGGTTATTGGCAAACCTACACCTTTCACTTTGCATCTTCTGTTCTTGGAAATCTGAACTGAAATTGACCTAAACACTGCAACATTACTAAGCTTTCCTGTCTTGATTGTTTGTACATAATGATATGAAGCAAGAGGAGCTCCACTACTGCTCTTTGCTCGAGGGCTAGTTCCATTGGAGAAGCTAAAATGATTATTACACACAGAATTCATTGAAATGTTTTAATCATCAAAAAGAAATGTGAAAATGTTCTTACAGTCTAGATTTACCATGTGTGAGGACAGTACTTTTTTTTTTTCTTTGTCCAGTTTTGTTTCTATCGGGTTTTTTTCTATGCTCACAAAGATTCTTGAGGATGAAGCTCAGTTTCCAAATCTGATTCCTTCTGGTCATCATAAAATCTTTATTAAATAAACACTGCAATAAAGCTAAATTAATCCTGAGCAGCTAGATCCATCAGTACACTTATGCACAACAACACCATGAACTGCAGCACGTAATGGTCAAGCATCTGCTCCCTGTAGCTGCTCTGTAGCCTGAGCAAGATGCCCAAGCTCTGCTGGATTTTAGGGAGGCTGTTGGACCTTTTGGAGTGAGGCTTGTACTGGGTTGACTGCTGAGGGGGAACAGGCTAATGGTAGTGGTGAGAAATAAATATAAATCTTAACCCAGATCCTGCACTGGGATCAGGGAGATTCTATTTTTGGCACTGTGGACATTGATGCAAAATATTAAACACTCAACATTGAACAAACTGCCAGATGTGAAGACTGCTAAAAATAAGATTTGGTTGTTTCATTAATTCTATTTATTGAAACTGGAATCCATTGTTGGAGTCTAGATTTACATATATATATATAGATATATATATAAATCCAGCCTTTAAAAAGTGATCACTACTGCTACACTCAAGGCTTGCAGAAGTATTTTTAATGATGAGGAGAGTAAAGTATTTCTTCCACATGTTGTTTCTCTGCATGGGCTGCATTAAACTGAATGAGTCTGGGTACTGTAGGCCCTCACACAGGCTGAGGGGACAGTTGTGTGTTTCACAGTGACATGTGGAAAAGCAGTCAGGCTCTGGATTACATGGCTGTCACTATCCATTTACCTTCTTTATCTCTACTCACTCTATGTTCTTGCATGACCTCACTGGCAATGACATTGATGCACAGAGCAAGATAAAAATGTGCAAGAAATAATGACTTTGGCAGATTTGGACTTTATGTTTACAATTAATTTGCAAAGCATATAAATTGGTTTTTTGTCTTCTTAATATAATTCATCAATGATATACTTGAAAAAATATTTGCTAAGTATAAAGGTTGCTCTTAAACTGTTGGAATCTACAGCAATTGGAGGAATGGAGATGTTGAAAGAAGCAGAATACCTGCTGGCTGCTGGACACAGATTTCCCTGCACACATTTTGCTGCAGTCTAGGTGTGAACTTGCCAGTTCACCTGCCTGCAATCTACACCTTCATCCTTTGATTCATAGGATGCTCAGATTAAAGCTTATGTCTGTATGTACATTTATGTTGCTTCAGCAAAGTAGATGTATCCCATGCTGAGAAAGCAAATAGCTGAAGAATTTTAGGTAACCTGTGCTATTTTCATATGCCTGTCTGAACAAGAAAAAGCATCCTTTTTGTTATATCTGTAGATGTTGAATAAATAATAATAGGATCTTGCCTTTCTGAAGAACTAGGAAAGCATAAGCCTCTATATAGTTTATTCAGAACAGATTTTTCTACCCAGGCAAAATGCATCATACAATAATGAATTTCTTAACTGTAGATGCAATGCCTGCAATTGACTGGTTGATTTTTAGTGTTTTGAGGACAGAAGGCTGCAATAGTTATCATTACTTCAGACCAGCAGTAGGAAGTGCCATCATTTGAGAACATGGGGAATGGGGAGTTTTTTGTTGTTTTGCTTTGTTTTATTGCAGCTATGGACAACCATGAATATGTTTAATTTTTCTTTTGAACAGAATAAAATTCTACATATCATTGTAGCTAATTTAGATTCAGTTAGCCATTTTATATTAATTTTAATAAAGATGATATATGCACTGGAGGGGCCTTCAGAGTAGCAACAAATTCAATAAAAGAAGAGAAAGAGAAAATACGTGTAACATACAGAATCTTTTCTGTCTTGTTTTTTCATACTAAGCTTGTAAAGTTTGTATATTTAACAATGGAATGGTCATTAGAATTTCAATGGTCATTACATTAGTCAAATACACAGAAATAATTACATAAATATCTAGCTGTGTCTGTTATATAGAAAACATCACAAGCTAGAAACACTACTTGGCAAATGTTGTAGCTCAAGAGTCAAACAACTGACCTTTGTGAAAGCTTTTCCCATTGACAGCATAGCATTTGATGGAATAAGTCATAATGATTTTACCTTTGTATTCATAAAGGAGTAAAAGATTATGACTTCCAGTGGAAATAAGCAGATAAGCACTCATTGTGCTCTGCAGCTGATGAACAGCCCCCAAAACTGGAGAGCGCTCTGGGTCTGTAAAAAGACCCAACAAACAGGAGAATCTGTTTCAGCCTCTTTCCTTGTACTTTTTTTACTGACCCTTAACTAGTAATGACCTTTGACTGCAGTATAGGGAGCAGCTTAACAATGTATATTTCACAGCCCAATTTGCTACTCTGATCTTTTCCATTTTTACTTTGCAAGTTCAAGGTAACAGTTTCCCTCTAAAACCACCCAACAAACCCTCTGAGAGTTATTTGAAACAAGTTATGTCTGTTTAATATAATAATTTCCCTACTTTAATTAAAACATTATAGGTTTCTAGCTTGACTATCAAGCCAAGAAACAAAGTATTTGGAAGCAATGCTTCCTATAGGGGTGCATCTGAAACAATGCAGTGGAAAGTTCCTTACTGGAGAGATAATAAAGCTCTAATACGGAGTTGAAGTATATCTTGGATTAAGGAGGAGCAGAGAATAAAATATATCCTAAGCAATACTAAACAATATATCTGAAGACTGTAAAAATTCCCAAAAGGATAGGGCCTGCAAAACAGTTTGCTCCTCAGAGTGAAGTTTTCTACAGTGCTTTTCCTAATGTTTTATTTAATCTCCTTTTCAATGTCTTAACTGATTGTGCTTCTTCATTTTGCTGGGAGGATTCACACTGCAGTAAATCATACAGCTTATTTTGCCTCCTGATAATTATTCTACAGTTTTCTTCATTTCAAAGTCACCATTTTACTTACACTTAGCAGGCCAAATCCCATTTAAATCAGTCTCCATGTGACTAGTGAGAATTGAATCAAACCTCTATTGCCAATGCTGTGTCCAATTATTAACCTTTCTCCTGAAATTTTCCATTCTTCTGCCACTTGCAAGATGACTTTTTAGTAGGTTGTACACATCATGTGAAAACACTTGCTGTCATTCTAAATGCAGTACTTTACACATAGAAAACACTGGGGCAAAACATTCAGACCAAAGAAAGTGGTTTTCAAGCTACGTGCATCTTTTGCCTCATCTAAGTTTTTCATTCTGAAGTTTACATTATTAGAAAGCTTGTTAAAAACAAAAAGGAATTTAAATATTTGTCATCTGTATTTGTGTAGGAGAACATGCACTTAGGAAAACTTCAAACTCTGTGATACCAACATTGGTAACACAATGATGAAGAGGAAATCTTTCACCACCAGACATTATCCCATCAATCATTTTGTAGTCAGGAGAAAAATTGACTTTGTCATGATATGTCTCTTAAAGCAAAAGTAATAAATTCTATACAAACGGCAAGCCTACAGCATAGCTAATTTATTCATTACCCACCCCAGAAAAATAATTAAGTCATGCTTTCTTCCTTGGCTCTTCATTACAGTTTAGCCTTTTTCTGCAGCAATAAGTGACTGAATGCTTATTAAAATAAATTAGCTGCAAAACTTTTAACTCTGTCTTAAAGAAAATCTAATCCACTTTTCTAGTGGAAGCAACATTGATTAAATAAACCTAGTTTCATGCCGAGCCATCTAATTCCTTTAGCTACCGTTTCCAATCTTAAATCATGTTGTATCTGTATTAGTTGAGAAGTACATAATGAGCTGTGAGTTTATAATTGGTATTAACCTCTTTCTGTATGCATTTCAGTTTATTTTAGCCTGGGTGACTTCAGTGATGGAAGGAAATCACTGTGCAGATGTATTACTGTACTCATGTATTTGTATCCAGCACACACATATACATTCATCCAGACACGCTTTGTTATTCCTCTGATCCAGTTGTTTCAGACAGGTTGCCTTAGCATGAAATAACTTAAGCTATGTCAGACTGTTTCACAGTTAATAGGAAGATTGCTTGAAGAAAAAAAAGCAGTCAAACATGCCCACATCTCATCCCAGACATATGGAATACTGGGAATTTAGAATAACATTTGAACTTGATCCACAGACAAGTTGGACTAATGGAAACAGTCCTCTCAAACTCTTTGGTTTTGCGTAAGAAGTACATTGTACAAGGCCAAATGCTGCAAAACAGGCAAAGAAAGCTGAAGGGATTGTCATAATGTGACCTATATGGAATTTTACACATGATAATATTTTTAAATATATAGGTTCATAATTTTAAGAATAAATAGGTTCATAATTTTAAGAATAAATATTATCTTTTACCAGCAGTAGTCAGGCAACAGTTTACTAAGTAGTCTAGTGATGGGTCAGTCAGATCACACATTCACCAGTTGCCACAGCAAAAGATATAATAAGAATCTGATGTGAGATAGCAATTAAATTAATATAATAATTAATCCAAGGACAAATCCATCACCCCCTTCCCAAGACCAACCTTGTCACAGGGCATCAGAGGGGCTGGCTGATGCAGCACAGCTCAGCAATCACTGCAGCCTGGGGGTGCCGACATCCTCTGTGCACACAACGATCCTCTGTGAGCTTCCAGGGGCTCTGAATATTTATAAAACCTTCAGCTTCATCTTCAGCTCCTCTGCACTAAGAAGGGCATTTTTCTAAAGAAGCCATATACTTCATGGATTTTAGTCCCCGTAGTCCCTCATTACCAGCTGCCAAAGCTTCTCAGGATGGCACAATACCATTGCACAGAGCAGCCAAACAATCTACTGTTTGAGGTTGGCTTTTGTCCCAGCACTACAAGAACCGTTTTGATGAAACAGGGAAGAGAAAATACAAAAATCTTCTCTGCTGCATATGTTGAGGGGCCAACTGCACTGGATGGGAGGCGAGAAAATCTGCAAGGGGCGACTCTTTCAGATGACAAAAAGCATTCATGAGGCAGGGCATGCTCTCAGCTACAGTTAATTCAGCAGCAAACAATAAAGTACCTGATGAGCTTTGGCAATTCCTCCATCTTCTAGGCGGCCTGACCGCTATGGCCCATCAGGCAGGGAGCAGTGATACAAGACCTGTCACCCCACGGAGTCAGGAGGGTCTGGTGGTGTCCTGCAGCTCAGGGCAACCTTTTTTCTCCCAGAGCGGGCAGCCATCGTTCTCCCTGCCATAATTTCAAGACCACAACACTCCTCCTATGCAATAACTTCTCCAACGTCCTATTTAAAATCCACAGGTGCTGCAAGACTAGAGCAAACATTAGGGAGAAAACATTATTCTCAGCTCCTTCCACATCCGTTTCATTCACTCCCCTTTTTCTGTTCAGCTTGTTTTATCTTAGCCAGGCTGCAAGCACAAGGGTGGGAAGGGAATATGTCTTGTCTGACAGAACACTCCTCTTCTGTAGACAGGAGTCCACCAAGGGATTCTGGCAGAGAAAGTGTTCTACATCTTGTATTGATAATATCTTTGGTCTTGTCTTTACACTGTGGTTATAGCTCTATCACATATATTCTACATATCAGTAATATTTTCACTAACAAGAATAATCAGAGAAGAAACAAAGCACTAATAATTTATAAAAAGGAATATTTTTGAAAATTTCCAAATGTATACCTACTAGTCATAAGCAGATTATTCATGTGTAATTGTCTAAGCAACATACATGCTTAGAAATTTAGCTTGTTTTGAGTTTTTTTTATATAGTTATTTGGCTACACCAAAAATTATTCAATTGCTTTGAATTATTAGTTCTTCTAAGAGCTTATTAGAAGAAAGTATATGTGCTTCTAGTATTGATACAGTAGTGATGAAATTTGCATAGTTTTAAAATTAATTTGGTACTAATCTTTTCCAGTGAAAAATCCCCAATCTTCAGTTATATCTGTATTTCCATAGGAATATCTAAAATTTGTTTGCGTGAAATACTTATATCTAGTGACAACTGGAGGCCTCTAATAAATTAAACAGAAGAAAAAAATGCCCCCCCTGTGATAGTTCTACTAGAGTTTCTCCTATCAATGACAACTCATTTAATTTTATATATAGCACTGGCTTTCTCTTTCTTAATGGAATAGTCATAAATCTTATAATTAATTAGTCTTCAAGGTAAAAATATTATTATTATTATGTGTATAAGAAGACAATATTGTTAAGTATAATCTTCAAAGTATTAATTTCATCATAAAGTAAAAACTTAGTTTCTGGCATAAGTTCTGTGGGAGAGCCATTGTACAGAGAGAGCAGTACAAGAGAACAGGGATTGTTCGTAATGCTTTAGTCAGAATTAGTTTTTGAAAGGGAACTGATTCTAGGAACTTGGTTATTGGCACTGGAATGAAAGTCCTTAACTAAAGGATTACACTGCATGCTAAGTGACCATTTTGTTTTCAGCCTTGTTTATACACCTAAATAAAACAAGTCACACTTAAAGTATATGCAGAGTGCCTGAGTTTTGGCAGCTGCTCTAAGAAGCAAGAACTGTGTTGGTGGACCAAGCCATCAGGAGAAGGAAAACAAATACTTGGATACATTCCCTGTTAACTAAATTGTTTCTTTGGTAAAATTTTAATCAATGCACTAATTTGCTGTCAATATTCACAGAATCAAACTCCAAATTATTTTAGCTTTGTCTAAGGCAATGATTGCATAAATAAAAGCACGTGTGTGCATAGTGATACATATGCACAAAGAGGCACACACACTGGATGTGAATCTTTTCCACAGTGCCATGAATAAGGAGGGACTGTCTTCAGGACAAGATTTTGGACTCTAAGAGTCCAGGAGCTGAGGTTGTTTTCTTACACCAAAAAGTGTCCTGAACTCATAGAAACAGAAGATAATGTGATTGCTACTGACATTTTCTTGTTCATAGGGCACACAAGTTCCCAGAGTATTTACATTTATATAAGAATATAAGGTCCTCCCTTTTAAAGTTTGTATTGGAGTTGAACAAATTAAACATGAGACAGTGAGTTGTGGCAATAATTTGGGGATATTATTTAATTCTGATTATTTTCAACAAAGAGCATTCATGTTCAACTTTTCCTGTAACCTTTCCCAAGAAGACTTTTTGTGCCCACTTTCAAGCATGAATTTCATTTCATGATTGTTTTCCTCCACATATTTGCTATTGTCCCCTCTTAATAAGGCTCTTATATGTTATTTTTATACAGTAATTGGGAATTAATGATTAGCTATTAAAAAGAAAGATGAGGAGAATGGGCAGTCTGTTCAGAGTACATTCTGTGATTTCATTGCAATTTCTCAGATTTTACCAAAATTCTAGAGAATGAAAGAAGTATAGGAGAAACCATGAACACCTGGCATTTTTGTGCTGTTTATTCTCACCCTTACGTAGTCAAAAATGTTTTTCAAACAATCTATTATTTTTTAAGAAATACTAAAATCTGACAAATTTGATACAGTTTGGGTTTATATGTCACATTGTCCCCCATGCATATCTATTCCTCAATACCCTTAGGCAATGCTGAGAGGAATGAGAAAGGACACGGGCCACTGCAGGCTCCGGTCTGGGGAGTCCAGAGCCTCCCCCTGGAGACTGTGGTGATTCACAAGGGAGCACACGGAAACCAACCTGCCAGAGAAGACACTGTAGGTGTCTCACTCACACCTCTCATCACTCAAATGCTGGGTGACCATATTTTCAGAAGTTTCAGTATTACCATTTTCAAATCCTAGTAGCAGTCCTACTGAACATGAAAAGGAATCTCAGCAGTGCTTCTGAAAGGCTCCGGTAATCTACTGTCTCTGTCCTCCCAATCTTCAGTGCTGGAGAGGGCTGAACTCTAGCTCACAGAAGTCTAGGGTTTGAAGGGGAAAAATGCAGACTCTTCTTCCTTAAGCACCTTTTTCAGATCTGTGCTGTCCTTGACTTGATCCTGCCCCCATATGCCAAGAAATGTATTAGAATAGGTGCTCAAGGACTGTCCCAGTCAGCTGGTATTCAGTGTTTAATTCACTTAAAATGAGGACTTCTGATACTGTTCAATTGGATACAAGTCCCCCAGCTTCATAACTAGCTATATGAGGTAATCCCAACACTTGGAAAAGCCTGTCCTTCACAGTCCTATGCTAACACTCATTAATGTCATTATCTACAAAATGGAAAGGATTTTCTTTTTTTTTTTGAATGTTATTAGAAACTAGGAATTAGCCATTTTGATGCTGTAACTTAAGATTCTAAATACTTTCAAATGAAGAGACAGGCTGTACATTTTCAATGAACTAGTGTACAATTTGTAACAAGTGAAACATATCACATGAAAATGATTTAGCAGTGATCTAAACCCAATTAACCTCAAAGAATGCTATATGAATATAGACTGTGAAAGATTTTAATTATAGCTGGAAATGCTATGCAATTATAGACCAAGTTGGGCAGAGACATTTTATGTTTCCTGCTGTTACTACGTACTGTTAGCTTTTTAATGTGGAAGCAGAAAAAAATGAATATCAAATCAGAATGGTAATTTGAAGAGTCATGGATTGAATACTTGTTGACTACTTGAAATAATAATTTAGGCAATCTTTCCAAAATAAAATTTATTTGTAAAAAAGGAAATAAACCATAGCTACTATACTACAGGTATGTGTTTGAAACAAAATTAAAGGAAAATATTAAAGGAAAGGACCAGATAGGGAGCACCAGTTGCTGTTTTTAATTATGAAAATATTTGCTATTAATCTCATAGTCTACTTAAAAGTCTTTGGACACACAGAGCTCTCTTACAGCCTGGAACTAGTTTCAGTAAAAGCTACAATTAGGAGTATTTGATAAATTTTTGTAGTACTGGATAAAGTTCTAAATTATTCCAACCACTCCTTAACACATAATATTAGAGACAAAACAGTGGAATGCAAAGACTTGTATGCTAGTAAATACATCTGTGATGTATTTATTCCGTTTGGAGATTCAAATATGATATACAAATAATCTTGATAAAAAAATACACTGGGTACAACTGTACCTATAATAAAAGAGAATTTAAAGGCGAATTTAACATTTTGTTTCTTTTTTTTCAGAAGAAAAACAAATAATTTCTCTGCATTCATTTGCTCTTTAATTTAAGCATTTGCAGAAGTACAATAATATTCCCATTTTACAGACAAAAATGAGACAAAGTGAAATTTAAGCACTTGAATAAATGATCTGCTAAGGGATTCGCTATAAAGTGATGTTCTTTCTGTTAAGAAACTGTGAACATTGCACGTATTTTGTGCTTTCATGTTATACAAAGCTCTTCTTGGACTGCACAAGGTAATGCTACATTTGACACAGAAACAGAATAATTTAAGTTGTAAGGGACCTCTGGAGATCATCTGGTCCTCTCTCTCAAAGCAGAGGCAGCTTTGAAGTTAGAGCCAGCTTCGAAGTCAGACCAGGTTGCTCAAGGTCATATTCTGTTGAGTTTTGAATATCTCCAAGGACAGAGATTCCACAACCTCTCAGGGCAACGTATTCCAGTACTTGACCACCCTTATTTTGAAAAAAATGCTTTCTTATATCATGTTCTGTAGATAGTTATATACTCTTGCAGCAGAAAAGTCTCAAATCTCATGAAGAAAGAAACCATTTTTTGTTTTCTTTTGTCATTTGTTTGAGCTTTTATTTGTTTGGTTGTTTTTTCTTTTACTCAAAGATAAGTGACATACTGAGCAGAAGGCACAAGAAATTATTACATAGACAAAAGCTGCTATTAATTTGTACATCTTCTGGAGACCAGCTATGCTTGAAAGACAGTTTTTCTATCAGTCTCACAGTCTACGTTGTCATAATCCATGTACTCTTGTGATTTTAGTAGTTAATTAAACCTAGTAAAAAGCATTCAAAAGAACTAAGTTTGAAAATATATTCATAAAGATAGGGTTTTATCCCTTACCTGGCACATTTTTACTCTTGGAAGTTAAGTAAGAGTAGAGTCCTAATGATCACAGAAAGCTAGCTGTCTGCAGGGCACAAGGTTTGATCAGTGTAAAATCATCAGCAGAGAAGAGGAAACAATGGAAGAGGCTATTAAGGACTGCTGTTAAAAAGAGGCAAGCATGATCAATAGGAAAATTGACTACCAGACTTGAACAGATTTTTATCAGAGGGAAAAAACCTGAGCCTGAAGGCTGAACAGAGGAGACCACAGAAGGAACCTAGGATCCCTGAAAGGACTGATCACAAACCAAAGCATTCTGTGGATAATGAAAAGGAAGGAAGTTGCTTGCAGGGTTGTGGTTTTCACTTTTCTGATCTATCTCCCATGTTTTACCTATGAGAAAACAAGTAATTGGTTAAAACAAGTCATGCGATTTTTACATTTCATTTAGGTCACCTACCTCTGAAGAATTCCTCAGAGTGAAATGTTGCAAGGAGCATACTTCTATTACAAGCATTAAGCAGAGATGGTGTTTTGGCTGGGTAAAGAAAGGAACTTCCTGCATGAAATACTTTTCTAAATGCCCAGCTAATGTTTAGAAGAATATTAATCATATCTTCTATATAACTTCTGTAGTAAATATGACTCTGAAAATTAGAACTGTAATAGATTCATAGATATTAGGGGTTGGAAGGGACCTAGAAGATCATCTAGTCCAACCCCCCTGCCCGAGCAGGATC